>CANSZD010003254.1:2435000-2680000 GCA_947648045.1 Beta corolliflora | reverse complement strand
TGGGGAGATGGCGGGGGAGGGTAACTTGTTAGGGTTAGGTTAATTAGGGTTAGTGTTTGGGGGTTAGGTTAATTAGGGTTAGGGTTAGGGTTAGGGTTGGGGTTAGGGTTAAGGGTTAGAGTTAGGGTTAGGGCATAATGGTGGCAAAATCGTAAATAAAACTAACGGCGAGTTAACATCCGTTAGCAAAAAGGGTACATGGTGCACGGTTTTGAAAACTCAGGGGTATATGGTGAATTACTGAAACATTAAGGGTATATGGTGAATTTTCCAATTTGTCGGGGTATATGGTGAAAAAACCGTATTGCTATTGTTAGCATTGTTACTATTACTGTTACTATTAATGTTACTGTTACTGTTACTGTTACTGTTATTATTATTATTAATATTATTATTATTATTATTATTATTATTATTATTATTATTATTATTATTATTATTATTATTATTATTATTATTATTATTATTATTATTATTATTATTATTATTATTATTATTATTATTATTATTATCATCATCATCGTTTTATGTTTATTATTATTACTATTCTCATTATCATCAAGCATATATGAAACACAAACACGACCCACGCAAACCTAGTTTAAAAATAACCACGGGCGATCACACTCGGGAATGGATCGACTTGTAAACAGAACGCTCAGACCTGTCCGGCACCCGACAATCCCATGATTCAAATGTGATCGATACGGTTGAACAAAATCGACCAATCACGACTGGGGCACTAGCGCCGTCGGAATCCCGACATGTCCGGTTCGACTCGGTTCGCCGTGGGTATACTTGGAACTCGTTTAAGAACCTATTTTGACACCACTAACTAGGATAAGACAATTGTTTATATATATATATATATGTATATATATATATATATATATATATACATATATACATATATATATATATATATATATATATATATACATATATATATATATATATATACATATATATATATATATATACATATATATATATATATATATATATGTATATATGTATATATGTATATATATATATATATGTATATATGTATATATGTATATATATATATATATATGTATATATGTATATATATATATATATATATATGTATATATATATATATATATATATATATATTTTTAAAAATCAAAAAGTTACAGCCAATAAATCAAGAATTAAAGTTCCTGTTGTTCGCACGCAATAACCAGAAGGAAAAGAGGAAAGAAGAAAGAGAAAGAAGAAGAAGAAAGAAAGAAGAAAAGAGAAGAAGGAAGAAGAAGGTCGACTGGCTAGCACCGGTACTCCGGCGAACTCACCTACCACGGTATAATACTGGTTGCAATATATATGTTTTAATTTTTTATAAACCTTCGAATGACAACAATGGTGAATTCTAAATCTGGAATTTGGAATTGTAACAACCCTGAAATTCCGATACTTCTAGAAACATCTTAAAATAAATAAACTCGGAAATCCAAAGGTGCTACGCCACAATAATTAATAATAATAACCGCAAGGCTAATGGTTTTAACGAAAAATATTAAACAATAAGTTTTAAATAATTATTACAGACCAACTAGCTAGAAAGTAAATAATTATTACAAACCAAATATAAGTTCTAAAGTCAAATAAATAACAGCGAAAGTCTTAATACTGTCTATTAAGCTAAAGGAGATCCAACACACTCTTTAACCCAACCAAAAGCTAACTATCTTTAGATACCTGCACATTAAACACTGTAGTATTAGCCAAAGGCTGAGCAAGATTTCATACTATAATAAAACAAAACTATCCAATGTGCAGGCAAGACATATAGGAATATCTTGCAAATTCATTTAATAATTCATGATCTCGATTTTAATTGAGGTTTTTTTTATTACCGATTTTTATCATTTTTTAACTCGGTGTCATTCCAGATCTGAGTTAACTTTTTCGCATTTATATTTTCGTTTGTAATTCGCAGATCTATTAGTATTTTTATTTCTTTGTAATTAGACTGAAACAATATATATTTTCGTCTTCTTGTCTTTTCGTTCAATTTAATTTTTGGTTCTTTATCGTTTAGATCTAGGTTTTGTAATTTTTTTCGATTTAATTTTTAGATTTTAGGGTTTATGTTTCGTGATTTATGTAATTTGTGTTTGATTTTCGTTTTTTAAGTTAAATTTATATGTTTTGTAATAATATTTCCCTGTTCAACTTCGTGTATAATAAGCGTCTTTTCGTGTTTGATTTTCGGATTCGGTAGATTGTTGCGAATTTTTGGTTTTAGTTTTGGATCAATTGTTGGAAATTTTTGGTTTTAGTTTTGGATAGATTGTTGCGAATTTTCGTGTATAATTCTTCGCCTACCTGCACTTTTTTGTATCCCAACTTCGTGTATGGCCTGGACACCAGGATACTGCACCTTTTTGTTTCCTATCGCAACTTAACTGATGCAGTTTTGCAAGAAAATCGGATCAGTTCATCAAGTAAACTGATCCGGTTTTCTTGCAAAACCGGATCAGTAAGTGACAAACTGATCCGGTTTTGGACCAGATCACTTTGTCCTTCATAGCCGCTGCGAGCGCATCCGATCCGGAACAAATCCAGATCAGTAAGCCCGATTTTTACCGGATCGGATGAGTGTTTTTCCACTAGTGATCTAGGGGTTGAATCTTTCCCTGAGGTCTCTTGTGTTCATTCTTCACGATGTTTGACATGTCAAACATCGTGAAACAAACTATGCCACTTCTCTCATCATCCTAGGCCACCAAAACATTTTCTTCAAGTCTTTATAAAGCTTGTCTCCTCTAGGATGCACAGAATAAGGTAACTATGAGCTTCCTTCATTATTTTCTTCTTCAACTCCTCACACTTCTGAGGCACAGACCATCTCCCCTTGTAGCGTATGCTCATATCTTCTTGAATCATGAACCCTTCAGCTTTCCCTTCTTTCAATTTTTCCTTCACCCTTTCTAGCTTCACATCACCAGGTTGGCTATCAATGATTTCTTGGAAAAACGATGGTTGTATGGTCAAGGCATTCAAGCTAGCTTCTAATTCTCCATGGCGAACCACCTCAAGTTTAACCTCTGAAATTCCTCAATAAGTTTATTATCCACAACCAAGGCATTCACTCCATGACTTGTCTTTCTACTCAATGCATCAGCCACCACATTTGCCTTCCCTTCATGATACTGGATATCAAGGTCATAATATTTAATCAACTCTAACCACCTCCTCTGTCTCATGTTAAGATCCTTCTGAGTGAAGATATACTTCAAAATTTTATGGCCTGTGAAGATCTTACATGTTACTCCATAAAGGTAGTGTCTCCAAATTTTAAGTGCAAAGACTATGGCAGCTAATTCAAGGTCATGGGTCGGATAATTTACTATGTTAGTAGGTTCCTCCCTTTCATGATCAAAATCAACTCAATTATAGTGCTTACAATCATAATTATTGGTCATGACAAAATTACGTACTCTCTTAGTCAAATATTATCCATTTTTTATTGTGTGAGAATATCTTATCATTGGGTTGGTTCCATTTCTCATCTATGAATTAATACTACTATGAGTATCCGCCACACTTGTTTATTATCATATATTATAGGACACTTTGGATGTAAGTTGTTATGATATATTATTCTAATTATTATTCTTGCTATTGATAAAATCTAAAAAATAGAACAATTGTAATTGAGTATTTGAGTAATTAGTATAGATTTGTACTTACTAAACTAATAACTACTAACAATTATCAAAAATCAAAGTGTCCATCTTACACTCAGGAATCAATATCTATTTAGACTTTAAGACAATACACATAGTATGGTAGTAGACTATAATGATACAGTTATACTCAGTAAGCCAATATTAGGACTCATAACATAAGAGTCTTTAATAATCATTAATTCAATAACTCATTGCTATTTGCTATTATTGTTGTTAACTAGGAACAAGTGGATTTGACTTATGTGTTTTGGCTTGACTCAAGTATTGTTACCTTAAACAAGCTTAAACAATTTAGGGTTTTTCTACGTTATACCCTTGTGTTTTTTCAATTTCTACGTTGTACCCCAACCTTTTAAAAATTCCACAAAGTACCCTAAAGGTTACCTTATTTAATGCACGATGCCCCTACCGCTGATTATATGTCATTAATTTCGTTTAATTTTATTAATTTATTGGAACTAATTTAACTTATACATAGTTTAACGCTCGGAGGGAATATTCACAAATTAGATTAGCTCCATTAGATTATAAAAAGTAGACGAAATTAATGACGTATAATCAGCGGTGGGGCCATTATGCATTAAAAGAGGTAAGTTTGAGGGTACCGTGTGGAATTTTTAAAAGGTTGGGGTACAATGTAGAAATTGAAAAAACACAAGGGTACAACGTAGAAAAACCCAATAATTTAATACAAGATGATTAACTTAAATGCACATATTGTTATTTTTTATTAGCTTTGACTTATATTGATCTCATCCAATGCCTACTTGTTACAATCTAATTAGATATCATTAAGTTTTGAGATAAATTTAACTTAAAGAAGATATGACTAAGTGTGTAATTAGATATCTATTTTGAAGCAATGCCACACAAGCTCAATGTCTTGTCCCGAACTCGAACCGACCCGCAAGTGACCCGAAACCAAGTATTGCATAACCCAATTATATTCCAAATTGATAATTACCAACTGAACTTGACCCGAATCTGACAATGACCCAAACCATTGTTGTCCTGACCTGTTAACTATCCAACCCACATATGACCTGAACTTGAAATGACTTGCTAAAAACCTGCAATAAACCCGATCCAACACCATGTGGCAACAAAAGATAAACTGTTCCGAAATTGACCGTGCCGAACCCGACCGAACCTGTAAGAACAAATAAACCGAGGCAGACTTGACCGAATTAGGACCGTTCCCAACCTACACCCGACCTGTTGGATCTGATGACCTGATACGACCTGATCGAATATGACCTGAAACCTGAGATGACCCAACCTGAACCCGACTCGAGTAACTAAATTGACAGCTCTAGGTAGGATCATGGACATATTTTCGAAGTTGAGACAGATGAAAGACATTATGGACATTGGCTAACTCCATTGGTAAGTGTAGACACATAATCGTGTCTCCCTATTTAAGGATCCAATGATGAAACATACCACGATATTAGTTGGCGCGACCCAACGGAAGAGCAATCTAAAAAATCAATCCAAAATGGTGTTTTGAAATGATGTTCTAAAGCCCAATTAATTATTCATGATGATTAATTTTTATGCCCATAAAATGTTTTAAGAGCCCAATTAAGTATATAATATTTTAATAAATATTTTTCATAAATATTTTAATTATCTTTGATAAGTATAAATCAGATTTACATCCGTAAAATTCAATCTCCGGAATTTTAGGGATAAAAAAGGCATCTTTAAAGCACGCGTAGGATCAAAAACCGGATATGTTGGAATATGAGCCGGACGCAGGGGCTGCGCTCAGCGCGCCACGTGCGTCCAGCACATAGGCCATATCGCGTCAGGTGATCCAATGTCAGAGTCCTGCATCAGACGCAGGCCCTGTGTGAGACGCAAAGTACTTTTCTATTTTTTTCGAAAACGCTTTTACACGTGTGTAAATTTGATTGGGCTGGCTGTGTCACGCACACCAATGTGCGGCTGATGCGTGGCAGTGCGCCTGCCACGTAGGCCTGCGCCTGGCGCAGGGATTGCGTGGAGCGCACGACTCTGTTCGCCTATAAATACTCGTGATTTCCCGAATTACGAACGACTTTTCATTATTATTTTACGCACACATAAAGTTACGAATACTTCCGAAATACACTTCGAACCACTCAAACTCTCAAATACTTTCAATACTTCAATCTATTCTTAATTATACTGCATTCCTGGTTCCACGATTGCTCCGCCTAAAGATCATTGCGCTCTTCAATCAAAGCCGCATAAGTATAATCCCTGAGGATCCTTGAATAATCAATTATATTTATTGCTTTGAAGTTACTAACCATTTATTTCATGATGTAGATCTTTAAGTAATATATCATTGTACTGTATATTCTAACCCCTTTTCAATGCTTTATATCATATTATATTTATTCTTGCCTTTGTATATTATATGCCTGCCTGATTATTCAATGTATATTATATGATTGTAATGCTTTATTGTTTTTATCACCCACATGTTATTTTTGCTAATTAAAGACCTAAAGAACTGTTCTAATTAATTCAGATAATTTGGACAACCTGTTAGGTTCCCTGTAAATTGATTGCATAATAACTTGTCACTAAAAATAGTCTTTTTATGTGTTTCATGAACCAATTTAGACTAAATATTTTTAGGGTGTTTAAAACGTTATATGATTATTCTTTGGCATAAAATTTGTAATGAATCGATATCTAGTAGAGGCCAGCAATGAGCAATATGGTTCCTGACTTTATTCGTACCCTCACCCCCGAACTCAATCTTTGGTTCACTTTGACCATCAATGGAGTCAGGACATGGAAATCTACATTGGATAATTTGTCCCTATGGTTTTTCCATATCCAATTAGGTTTATGATTCTTCCTAAAAAGAATTGTTGGCGACTTCTTTCACAATAATTTTCAATAAAACCTTTACAGTGGGGTAGTCAAATCTAATACGCGCTTACACCACGTAGGCGAAATAAAAACACGCCTACAATTTGGCGACTCCACTGGGGAGAATTTTAAAAAATTAAATTTTTTTAAATGAGTGGGTGAAACTTGAAAAATACGATTCATTCTTTTTTTATGCCTTTGAATAATATACAGTTTTGCATATGCATGGCTATTGTTTAGCCACCATAAGGACAATCTACCTTGCCTCATTAGCACATGTTCTATGTGTGAGGTCACCCCCGGGGGATTTGCGCTTTGTCCTTCCAGAAAGCTTCCTGAGCGATAGTGTTGGATCTTAGTTATAAGCAAACCTACCCAACCATGGCATTGTTCTCTTGTTCCTGACTTCAGAACTGGAGTGCATCTTACACGTGGCCACCTCTTTAAGCAGGGGTACGAAGCGTGGGATCAATCTCTTAGTCATGGACCCTTTCACACTGAACCTAAACCTGACCAATAATTTCAAACATAGAACTGGACTTTAGGTTGGAACTTTTGCTTCCATGTTATATGACATTTGCCTGTGATTGCGATTTTTGTCTGTTGTTATCCTGTCAATTTGTCATTATTATGCGTCGTTCCTAAAATCGCGTCTAACAAACAATAAAAAATTCTTCAATCGGCCAATATGTCGCTTAAATCCCCGAAAAACGTGTCGGGGAGTAGTGCGCCAAGCGCATCAAATTGCGCCTGGCGCACCACTCCCGCTCTAGACGCACGGTTGTGCGCCGCGCGCAGCAATGCTGTGCGACACGCAGTCTGTGCATCACACGCTTTTCGTCGATTTAGTCGTCCTAATGGTCGATCCTATGTTCAGTCCTATGTTTGTCTGTCTGCATTCGCGTAGTGCATGGTCTAATTAAAAGTCTCACCTAATTCAAAAAAGGGTCTTTTCATGCAAGGTCAAGTCTGTCTTAAAAAATGCATCTAGAAAAGTGGTCATTGTAGAGTTAGAGTTGTCATGCATATCTACCTCTTCCCACTTTCTCCCTGATGTTCAACTAATATTCCTTATCAATCCTATCTTACCATATTCACCAATTTGAAAAACTTATATTTTTCAAATTTAATCCTACACCCTTTTCTATTCTACTCTTTTTCAAAAGCATTTACTAATCATCATCATACCACGACATTTCAAAAAAATATTTTTCAAAATTAATTCATCATCTTTTCCTTAAATAAAAGATAAAAACAAGGGGTTCCTTTCGAAAATGAATTTCGAAAATTCGAAGCCCATTCTAAACACCTTCAATTCAATCCAATCAACCAAAAGCAATTCATTCTAGGCCCCTATGCATTAGAGTCCATTTTGCATTCATATTAGGTCCATCAGAATTTGAGTCCGTACATTCATATTAGGCCCGCTAACATTAAAGTCCATTTTGCATTCATATTAGGTCCATCAGAATTTGAGTCCGTACATTCATATTAGGCCCGCTAGCATTAGAGTCCATCTTAGGCCCATATAAGTCTAGCCTATGTCAAAATCTAGGCCCATTTGCATCTTTATGTGAACCCTAGTATATGTCAAGCCCAGTCCAAGTCTAATCCAACTCTAGTCCAATCCAATGTCAGGTCCATGTGCACTTTCAAGTCTAACTTCATACCAATATAGGACTAAGTCCAGAATTAGGTCCATATAAGGCCCAACTCATTTCCAAAGTCAATCCAGTCCAATTCCAAACCCACATAGGATGAAGTTTAAACCATTAAGCCTAGCAAAGCTAGCATCCCCTTAAGACCATAACGACACCCCTTGACTTAGCTAAGCTAGTCATCCATTTAAGATCATAACGGCACCACTTTGACTTAGCTAAGCTAGTTACCCTTAAGACCATAACGGCACCCTTGACTTAGCTAAGCTAGTCATCCTTAAGACCATAACGGCACCCCTTGACTTAGCTAAGCTAGTCACCCTTAAGACCATAACGGCACCCCATGACTTAGCTAAGCTAGTCACCCTTTAGACCATAACGGCACCCTTTGACTTAGCTAAGCTAGTCACCCTTAAGAACATAATGGCACCCCTTGACCTAGTGAAGCTAGTCACCCCTAAGACCATAAAGGCACCCTCTGAGTTTAGTGAATCTACTCCTATCTTACATCTATAGCAACCCCAAATCATCAAGTCTGGCGAAGCCAATTCTTTCTAAGTCGGGCGAAGCGAGCATAGACAATCCTTTTGAGTCTATTCTATTTGCAAAGTCTAGTCCGTCCAGTCTGCTTGCATAGTCCAGTCCAGTCTAGTCCAGTTCACATCTACATATGCATATAGTAGGCCCATGTAGCTATCATAACCATAATCATACCCATTTCTAATCATTTCCCAAATCCATTTCCACTTCCACTTTTCATTTCAATTTCCACTTTCATCCTTATATCTCATCTCTCGTTTCCATTCCTCCATCCCTCATTCCATTTCTCATTTCGAAAGCATCATTTCTAAAAATTTACGAGGTCCATTCGATTTCTGTTCAGGACAGCTCGTGAGATTATAACTTGGGAACGCCCAACGGAGAGGCAACAAGGTCAACCTACTCCGAGACTCGTCAAGCGCATCCTCACTTTTTCAGACGAATCCTCCGACTCTTCCGAATCGTCATCTGAAATAGGGAACACTAATGAACAGCTCAGAGCCATCATGGCTCAACTCACACTGATGAACTCTCGTCTTGCGGAACAAGACAAAGAGATTAAGGCATTGAGGGAGAAGCTATGTAATACTCCGTATTTCTGGGAGTTATGTTGCTATAAATAAGAAAATATAAAGTGAAAGTGAAAGTATTTTATAATATAGTTTGGGTAAGCCTACAGTTATAAATTAAATATACAATCTACTTTTGTACCTAATTATATTTAATTCGGTTTTGTTTTATTTTCCAAATAAATAAAATAAGAAATCGGATTTTGAGTTGGAAACAAATCCTATTAAACCTAAGTTTACCATGCTATAACTAAGAAAAAGAAAAAAAAAACCCTAACTCCTTTTCCCCATCAGCCGTTTTCTCTCCCTCTCCCTCAAAGATTTTCTCTCTCCCTCTCCCTCGTCACTTGCCTTTCTTCTTCCTCGTCACACTAAAACTCCTCCCCTCCCTTGAGTTTTCGTCGGCCTTTGAGAGTGTGGTGTGCGAGGGTGTGTCGTGCGAGGCGAGCGAGGGTTGTCGAGGCGTCGCTGCTGCTGTCGAGTCGAGCAAGGGTGCACCGACGAGTGTGTCGTGCGAGTCGAGGAGTGCGAGCGGCTGCGTGCGAGTCGAGGAGTGCGAGCGGTGTGTGTCTTGGGGCAAGTCGAGGTTGTACGTCGAGTGTGTGCGAGGTTAGCGCCTGGGCGACGCGAAGTGTGGTGGTGCGAGTCGAGTGTTGGGCTCGAGGTTTACGAGTGATTCGAGTGTGTGTGAGAGCGCAGGCTTGTGCGTCTTTGGGGTTGCGAAGCGCGAGTGTTGTGTGTGGTGTGTGCGACGAGTCGAGGTCGAGCGAGTGTGAGTGGCTCGAGTGCCGTGCGAGCGAGACGGGTCTTGCGAGTGCGGTAGTGGTGTTGCCTGGAGTTCCTCGTGTCGCCGGTGGTTGTCCCCAACGAGTTGGTCCCGTATAAAAAAAAATTAAAATTCTCTTTTTTCCTTCTTTTAAATTAGTTGTAAAATCTGATTTAGGTATACTTATGTATCTTTGATTAAGTTTGATAATTTATAATTAAGGCATAAAGTAAAGTATATAAATCAGATTTGTAATTATACTAATAATTCTTATGATGATTTTTAATTCTCAATTCTGTTTTTATAGTTCTTATATATGTATCTAGTTAAGTTTGTTATTATAAACAAAGTAGTGTAAAAGTTAGGTTTAAGTTGTATTGTCATGAACAAGTATAAAATAAGTTAGAGGAAATCAAATTCGCAAACTTATTATTAAGTTCTAAATATATTAGTTTTAATAGAGTTCATGAAAAGAAATTTAAAACAATAAGATTGGTTAATTTTAATATTCAAAACACCATATCTTACATAGTTGGATAAGCTTGGTTTTTATTTTAATGATATCAAGGACTTAGAACCGAATTACTTTTATTATTCGATTAGGTCCTAATTTCATAAGCGGAACGTTTTAAGTAATCGGCAAAGATTCTCCGTTACAAGGTACGTACGCGTACCGCTTCGGTTGCAATTACTAGTATCATGTTAGGTTGTGATTTATTCTATTGGAACCTAGAACCATGATAGGAAACAATTGTGATTGCTGAGATTGTTTGGTAACATGATTGTGATTGAAAATCGATGTAGCATGGTTATGCGAAATTCTATTGTATCATAAGCATGATTATTGGATTTGTATTCTTTAATCTATGGTGTAACAAGGATGTTACAAGAAGTAAAGATTTGAGTATTGTATCTAAGAAGGAATGTTAAATGATTACATGTCAGTTTAATGTGGTATGAATGTACAATACTAAGAAAGGATTTTGGCAATAAACTTGTAGTTGGACTCCCTACAAGTGATGAACAATGGGGGGAGTGTGGGACTTGTTCTACACTCCTACGCAGGCCTACTGTGACGACAGTAGTGTCCTTATAAATTTTGATAACTCAAGTAGGCGGAAGGTTCCGTACGATCTTGGGGGTATGCATACTAAGGTGATGGGTGTGGAACGGAACAAAACCGCATTTACATTTCATCTAATAGACCAAGTTGTCTATTAACGATTAAGTAGCCCGTATGATTCTAGAAAGATGACGGTGCCCGTTCCATGCCAAATAAATTGTAAAAACGGAATTTAATGTTTTTGTAGCATCATGTCTAGGAATGGTTTTTGTTATTCTGATTATGCGTAGTGTATTATTTAACCGATTATGTGTATTTCAGCATAGCTGATTGTTTGTTATTTATGTTGTTTGTTGACCTGTGATGAACCATTGATATTTCAATGGGGAGCAGATTAGGTATGCTGGTGATGCTGCATGAGTTCGGGCATACGGGGGATACTTTTGATTATAAGCTTTTAAATTGTTTTGGTTGAACATCCTAGAGATTGTTTATGATTTGCATAGTTAATGGTTTTAAATAAAAGGGGTCAATAGTGATTCCCGAGTTGTAGTTAAGTTATCATTTTATTTCCGCTGCAATTTAGTTTTCATAATAAAGAGTAAGTTAGTGCCTTAAATTCAATAAGCCTTGCGTTTCACCGCGGCGGTAACACTCCCAAGGTCGATGCAACGTATTTTAGACGTGTATGGATTTTGGGGGTGTTACAAAACTGGACTCAGAGCCAAAAGTTCCTGTTTTCAAAGATGTTTCAAACGAATTTTAAAATGGGTAGTATGGGATAAGAGCATATAGCTTTTGCGTGCATTAAATCATAGGAATGATTTTATTTGTAATGCATTTCTTGCCTTATTTGTCTGATATGTTTACATAAAGTATGCAAATACTGTGGAATGAATCAGATGTTCTGATTATATGAATGTGGTGTTGTTTGCTTGATTGAATTTGTGAAAGGTTCTTTGAAATCTTCGAAGTATGAATAGATTTGAAAGATGTACAAGAATAGGTGCATAGATAGTGATATTTTATAGATGCACTAAGTTAATTATTGAAATATTTTATTCCCTAAAATTTCGAAGTAGTATAATATTCCAAAGATGTTTCAAAAAGGTATTGAACTAAAACCGTATTTCGAATATTTTAGGAAAGAACTATCTAATTGTTGTAAATATTTTGAAATTCTTTAAGGAGTTCTAAAATTGAAAATAATCGTTTTACCTCTTATATATGTTTATACATAATGTATACTTAAAAAACCTTTACTTCTCTAGAACTTAGACTATTTCTTCTTTTAATTCGCGAATAGTTTACGACCTAGGTCCTCAGGAATACCTAATGAAATACCGAATTGCGGAAGATTGGAACATCTGGGCCTATAAGATTAAAGCTGTTATGGAATATAGAACCTTACATGGAGATACTAGACTAAGGACTGAAATGGAGAAAATATACTTTATGTTGCAGTACGTCCCTAAGGAGGAACCCTACCTTTTCGTATACGACAAATATTGGGATATATGGTTAGAAAATGGAGGTTTTAATGCAATCAAACATACTTACTGGAACCAATACCTTCCTACTATACGACATTTCATACTGATTTTAAATACCGTGAAAATGAATGGAGAATTCGTGAGAAAAGAAGTTGGGAGCCCTCTACCTCATCACCTCTAGTTAGAGGAACCTGTCATGTGGGGGAAAGCTCGAGAATTAATGTGAATTCTGAGAACCCTAGAGTTAAATCTGAGCCGCAAGCGTCCTTTAGAGCTGCAAAAAGAGCTAGGTACCAAACTTTTGAGGATGAGTTCATACCCGAGGACTACCACATAGCGTCAAACCTCAGAACTGTCACCTACATTTCCGATGATGAGGGGAATAATAGGACATTCATCGCAGTGATTGAGGAAGATAATGCTGAACCTATACTTGACTTGGAAAATGAGGAAGAGGGGAATCCTAATGAGAATGAGCCCTGCTGAAGGGGATCCGATTGAGGAAAATGACCAAGAAGCAGATTAAGAGCCCATAGAAGAAGAACCTCTGGAGGAAGAACCTCTGGAGGAAGATGAACCTATAGAGGATGACGAGTCTTCTGAGGACGAAGCTGATATGGAAGAAGGAATAGAAAATCCTAATTCAGATGATGAAGCTCACCATTACAGTCCCTAGTTTCTTTTGATTATATAATTAGGATTAGAATATTATTTTATTCGTTTATTTCAGTTTTAATACGGCTTGCATGCCAAGTAGCAAATTAGTATTCTTTTATTCTTTTATTTATTCATATTATGTTTTCCTTGGAAACAATAAATTTTACCCTTTCCAATAATAATACAACATTTTTATTCTTTTATTTGATGTAACATCTTATTTGAGATGTTTATATTGCAAGTCAATAGAGACTTAATGATTGCTCGCAATAAAAACGTGTTATATAAACATGACAATGTATAGTAGTTAAATAAATAAACGACTATGTGCACGTCGCTGAAACAACCGTTGTGTCATTTTTTTTTTCAGCGCAAAATGGTTCGTCAAGGCGGCACGCCTGATACCTCTCTGAATGTCGAGCAATCGATTCGTGATCTAGTGCAGATCACAGCTAACCTAGCCCAAGGACATAACCGGGATGGGGACTTGTCTGAAAAGGTTGCCCGTAGGAACCCACCAGTACTGAATGGGAAAGGGGGGCCTGAAGAATTGGAAAACTGGGTTGGGGAGTTCGATAAGCTGTTCTTTACCCTCTCCTGTCCAGATGACAAGACTGTGCCCTTAGCAAGCTATTACCTGCAGGGGGATGCCCATTTTTGGTGGACCCAAGCTAAGGATAACCTCCTAAAATAGCCTGACTTTGGGTGGGAAACTTTTAAGAAAGCCCTGAGGAATAAGTATTACCCACCATACCTCAAGAAGCAGAAAGCCCAAGAGTTTATGATGCTAGAACAAGGGAACCTGTCTGTTGAGGAGTATTATCGCAAGTTCATTGAGCTGATGAGATTTGCTCCTGAAATTGCCCCTACTAAGGAAGCTAAGGCCTCACGTTTTGAATTAGGCCTCACCCTTGACCTACAAGGGAGACTGGGGGGAGATACTTTCACCTCGTTGGACCATGTTTTTGGCAAAGCTGCCCACTTATATGCAATAAGGAAACGAGAGGAAGGAGGAAAACAAGGTGAGAAGCGAAAGGAGAATCCAAACCCCGAGGTTCAGAGATTTGAAAAGAAACACCATGGGAACCAGAACAATCAAACATCCCAAAGAAACTTCAATAAGGGACCCAACAACGATAACAATAACAACAATAATAACACCAATAACCGCAGACCTGAGCGTGTGTATAGGTGTAAGAAGTGCCCATACAACCATCCTGGGAAGGATTGCGAGGGTAATAAGGTGGAGTGTTATGAATGTGGGAAAATGGGGCATAGAGCGTACGAGTGCTATTCGAAGAATAAGGTTAACCCCAATAGTCAAGAAAAAGGGAACTATGGAGACAAGCCTATGAATGGGAATCAGAATGGTGGAAATGCAGACAATGGGTCAGGGAACTCTAATTACTCCAAACCACCAACCAATGCAAATAATCAGGCACCAAATGGGAACCATGTGACCAACAATAATGATAATAGGGGCACAGGGAAGCTGTATATGATGACGGTTAGCGAAGAGGAGGCTCGTGGAGATGTTGTCACGGGTACTTTCTCTATCAACTCAAATCCTGTTAAAGTCTTGTTCGATACAACTATTGCCCATACAACTATTAAAACTCTAGCACTGGTTGAGTCCGAGTCAATTTCTATGCCTATAGTTATTCCGTCTGGGATACTGTTAATTGCTCTAAGAAATTCCGTAATGTCTCACTGAAAATAGGGGAGGGCTTCTTTCCTACCGATTTAATAGAGTTTAAGGTCTGGTTACCATCAATTGAGGATTGTTGATCAAGATATACCTAAAACTGCCTTTAGGACTAGGTATGAACACTAGAGTTTACCGTCATGCCTTTTGGGTTAACCAATGCACCTGCTGTTTTCATGGACCTTATGAATAGGATTTTTCGACCCTACCTCGATAAATTCGTAGTCGTGTTCATAGACGATTTATTGATCTATTCAAGAAGCAAGGAGGAACATGAGAGACATTTGGGGCTTATTTTATAGACACGTAGGGAGAACTAATTGTATGCAAAGTTTTAAACATGTCATTCGAGTGCATGAAATACCATGAGCTTTTTCAAGGGGTAGGTGAGTTACGGGGACGTAACTTTTCTTTTAAGGGGGGGAAGAATGCGATAGAATTTCGCGCTTCCACCCTAAAATTTGCTTAAGTCTGTTATTTATGTGTATTATTGCTTATGTGACTTGCCAAAACTAGAAAACGCTTGTGAAATATTGGGACTTAGAAGTGCAAAAGATCGTCGTTAAGACTGGCTACCTCAAAGTTTCGGGACGAAACTTCCTTTAAGGGGGGAAGCCTGTAATACTCCGTATTTCTGGGAGTTATGTTGCTATAAATAAGAAAATATAAAGTGAAAGTGAAAGTATTTTATAATATAGTTTGGGTAAGCCTACAGTTATAAATTAAATATACAATCTACTTTTGTACCTAATTATATTTAATTCGGTTTTGTTTTATTTTCCAAATAAATAAAATAAGAAATCGGATTTTGAGTTGGAAACAAATCCTATTAAACCTAAGTTTACCATGCTATAACTAAGAAAAAGAAAAAAAAAACCCTAACTCCTTTTCCCCATCGCCCGTTTTCTCCCCTCTCCCTCAAAGATTTTCTCTCTCCCTCTCCCTCGTCACTTGCCTTTCTTCTTCCTCGTCACACTAAAACTCCTCCCCTCCCTTGAGTTTTCGTCGGCCTTTGAGAGTGTGGTGTGCGAGGGTGTGCCGTGCGAGGCGAGCGAGGGTTGTCGAGGCGTCGGCTAGCTCGCCGTCGAGTCGAGCAAGGGTGCGCCGACGAGTGTGTCGTGCGAGTCGAGGAGTGCAAGCGCTGCGTGCGAGTCGAGGAGTGCGAGCGGGTGTGTGTGCTGGGTAAGTCGAGGTTGTACGTCGAGTGTGTGCGAGGTTAGCGCTGGGCGACGCGAAGTGTGGTGGTGCGAGTCGAGTGTTGGGCTCGAGGTTTACGAGTGATTCGAGTGTGTGTGAGAGCAGAGGCTTGTGCGTGCTGGGGTTGCGAAGCGCGAGTGTTGTGTGTGGTGTGTGCGACGAGTCGAGGTCGAGCGAGTGTGAGTGGCTCGAGTGCTGTGCGAGCGAGACGGGTCTTGCGAGTGCGGTAGTGGTGCTGCCGGAGTTCCTCGTGTCGCCGGTGGTTGTCCCCGGCGAGTTGGTCCGGTATAAAAAAAAAAAATTAAAATTCTCTTTTTTCTTCTTTTAAATTAGTTGTAAAATCTGATTTAGGTATACTTATGTATCTTTGATTAAGTTTGATAATTTATAATTAAGGCATAAAGTAAAGTATATAAATCAGATTTGTAATTATACTAATAATTCTTATGATGATTTTTAATTCTCAATTCTGTTTTTATAGTTCTTATATATGTATCTAGTTAAGTTTGTTATTATAAACAAAGTAGTGTAAAAGTTAGGTTTAAGTTGTATTGTCATGAATAAGTATAAAATAAGTTAGAGGAAATCAAATTCGCAAACTTATTATTAAGTTCTAAATATATTAGTTTTAATAGAGTTCATGAAAAGAAATTTAAAACAATAAGATTGGTTAATTTTAATATTCAAAACACCATATCTTACATAGTTGGATAAGCTGGTTTTTATTTTAATGATATCAAGGACTTAGAACTGAATTACTTTTATTATTCGATTAGGTCCTAATTTCATAAGCGGAACGTTTTAAGTAATCAGCAAAGATTCTCCGTTACAAGGTACGTACGCGTACCAGTTCAGTTGCAATTACTAGTATCATGTTAGGTTGTGATTTATTCTATTGGAACCTAGAACCATGATAGGAAACAATTGTGATTGCTGAGATTGTTTGGTAACATGATTGTGATTGAAAATCGATGTAGCATGGTTATGCGAAATTCTATTGTATCATAAGCATGATTATTGGATTTGTATTCTTTAATCTATGGTGTAACAAGGATGTTACAAGAAGTAAAGATTTGAGTATTGTATCTAAGAAGGAATGTTAAATGATTACATGTCAGTTTAATGTGGTATGAATGTACAATACTAAGAAAGGATTTTGGCAATAAACTTGTAGTTGGACTCCCTACAAGTGATGAACAATGGGGGGAGTGTGGGACTTGTTCTACACTCCTACGCAGGCCTACTGTGACGACAGTAGTGTCCTTATAAATTTTGATAACTCAAGTAGGCGGAAGGTTCCGTACGATCTTGGGGGTATGCATACTAAGGTGATGGGTGTGGAACGGAACAAAACCGCATTTACATTTCATCTAATAGACCAAGTTGTCTATTAACGATTAAGTAGCCCGTATGATTCTAGAAAGATGACGGTGCCCGTTCCATGCCAAATAAATTGTAAAAACGGAATTTAATGTTTTTGTAGCATCATGTCTAGGAATGGTTTTTGTTATTCTGATTATGCGTAGTGTATTATTTAACTGATTATGTGCGTACTCAGCATAGCTGATTGTTTGTTATTTATGTTGTTTGTTGACCTGTGATGAACCATTGATATTTCAATGGGGAGCAGATTAGGTATGCTGGTGATGCTGCATGAGTTCGGGCATACGGGGGATACTTTTGATTATAAGCTTTTAAATTGTTTTGGTTGAACATCCTAGAGATTGTTTATGATTTGCATAGTTAATGGTTTTAAATAAAAGGGGTCAATAGTGATTCCCGAGTTGTAGTTAAGTTATCATTTTATTTCCGCTGCAATTTAGTTTTCATAATAAAGAGTAAGTTAGTGCCTTAAATTCAATAAGCCTTGCGTTTCACCGCGGCGGTAACACTCCCAAGGTCGATGCAACGTATTTTAGACGTGTATGGATTTTGGGGGTGTTACAAGCTATCTGAAGAAGACGAGCAAGGCGACACTCCACAACCAATCAAGACCAACACGGATTTGAGGTTTGAAAAACTCGAGCAATTGATCGAGTCAATTCCTGCACTCGAGAGTCAGGCTCATGGCCATGACATCATTGATCCTGAACTGAGGGACAAGCTCCCTAGAAAGGTAACATTGGGTGACCTCCCAAAATTCATGGGGGGTCGAAGACCCAAATGATCATCTGAGAGCATTTTCCATTTCTATGGCTCTCAAGGGCACGAGCAAGGACCTGTTTGCTTATGTTTTTCCCTTGACCTTGGATGCACATCCATCCAAGTGGTTCAGATCACTGAACAAAACCAATCTGAATGACTGAGACTATATATATATACAATACTCAGCTTCCCATTGGCCTTCGTGAGTTGGAGTTAACTAAACAGAACTCCAGCGAAGATTTCGTCACCTTCCTTAACAGATGGAGGGAAAAGGCTGCAGAAATGACTAACAGGCCATCTTAGGACGATCAAGTCCGACTGGTGATCAGTAACCTGCAGCCTAAGTATGGGGATCATATTAAATTCCAACCCATAGAGTCTTTCACGAAGCTCTATAAGGTGGGTCTGCTGATCGAAGAAGAGGTACAAGCTAAAAAGAATAAGAATCCTAACAACAACAACTCTTTCAAGAAGAGTAATAACAACCCTTCTACCTCTAAAAGCAACGACATCAATGCTCTAACTACTGACAAGAGAGGTTATCAAGGCCCTCAAAGGACATTCACTCCTTTAGGCATGTCTCTAGAAGAAGCCTTCACCAGGCTTCATGCAAAGGGAGCGCTTCAACCTCTTGGCCCTACTCCGGACCCTGCTACTAAGAAGAGATCCAGTAGATGGAATCCTAATGCCTACAACAAGTACCATCAAGGAAATTGGCATATGACATCACAATGCTGGACTTTGAAGCATCATCTACAGGATAGGGTTGAAGACGGTAGATTGCCAATTCCGCCTGCAGTAAAAATCAGCAATAACGGCAACCCCTTGGGCAGTGCCTAAATAACGCCGGGGCATGGTCATTTAACGCTAGTTTTATAGGTTGAGTCGGAGAGTCCCCCCCTAGCTCCTTCATTTCCTTTCCCGTCGAGTCTATGTCATTTAGGACTGTGTTTCTAATAAGCCTTGTTCTATTTAATTCTAATTAATAAAATAATTACATTTTCATTTTCAGTTTCATTGGCCTTCCATCATTTTATTTATGCTTCTAATTCAATGATGAAACTTAGATCACCTAGTGAACTTGACTTATAATAATAATAAAAAAAGATTTGAAATAAAAAAAAGTAATAAAAAAAAGTAAAAAAGTGGACATACATTGGATCAGGAGTTATTCCCTCTTCCTCCATCACCTTCCATAAGCCATCATCCTTAAACCATCATCTCCATGATCATAAACCAAACAATCCCTTCAAAATCAAAGCTCCACAAATAGCCTTTAAGCCTTCCAATATCCTAAACCAATAACTTGTGTGCAAGCCTAACTACATAAAAATACATCAATGCCAGGCAAAAATAAAAAGTGAAAAAGATCAAAGTGAAAAAAGATCAAAAGCAAAAGCAAAACGTAAAAAAGAGTAAAAAAGAAAAAGCCAAAGGCAAAGAAAATAAATAGTCAAGCTAGGGGGCTTGCACACAAGTTCTACCCCTCATTCAAATCCTTCAATCCGTCAAAACCTTAGCATCAAAATCCATCTTTACCTTATCCCAACCAATTAAACATTCATCTAAACCTCAAGCCTTTAACCTTTCAACCGTTCATCAACTCTAACTCCTTTTTCAAGGTTTGTCCAAGTCCGCTAGGTTCAAAACCCGAAAGGACTGCCTAGGCAAAAGTTAGGGCACAAAAAAATAGGAATATATATAATAAAAAATCAAATCCGGAACTACGAATCGTCTGATTGCGCAAGGATACGTAGGAATCCTTATCTCGAGGTCCGACCGCTTTAATAAAATAAATTAATCAAGGTCTCATGATTTGATTTTCTAGAATTCAGGAGCATAATCTCTTTCTAGATCCCGACATAGACTCGAGTCTGAACCTAGCCTCGTTAAAGCCTTTTCCCACCTACATTTATTTGAGTCACAAATTTAAACCTTTTATTTTTTCAATCCAAGCTCTCCTTGTCCCGAAAGGACTCTCCGATAATGCCATGGTTTCTGGCGATATTTGACTTTGCCTATATCAACTTCCCAAAGAAGAATCCCCATCGATAACTTTCAACGTTCAAGACAGATCAACTACATTACAATATCAGATCAAGTACATGACAAATTCAAGATAAGCTCACCCAAAGTGGGGGCTTCCTATGTGTGGTGGTTTCTCCAAATCAAACTCCCGAAGAGTTGTAATCCGCGGACCTCGTTTACGAACCCCGATCCTTTACTAAAAATGATTTTTGAAAATCATTTTATGCATTTCTAATCATTCTATCATTCTTCTAGCCTTGCAAAATCCTGACCTTGCATTACAGTCTTGCAAAACCCTGACCTTGCATGACGTGTCATCCCTTAGCTGTGCATAACCTTAATCTTTGTATAGCCTCTCATGCACCCTTAGAGAGTCTAAGTTTGTATTAATTGCATCATTATGTGCTTTATCTGAGTTATTTGCACCTATCTGCTAACATCTTCTTCTACAGGTAATCAGATTGCTTGTAGTTATTGTCCTGCATACTAACTTTGTTTTGCAGAGACCGTCGTATATAGATCAGTTCTAAACTGCAGAGCGTTTAGAATCGTTCTCCGTCCCGACACAGTATACTTTGACTATCGGTGTCCTGAACCTCAGTCAAAGTGGGGGCTTCTGTAGACACATAATCGTGTCTCCCCATTTAAGGATCCAATGATGAAACATGCCGCGGTATTAGTTGGCGCGACCCAACGGAAGATCAATCTAAAGAATCAATCCAAAATTGTGTTTTGAAATCATATTCTAAAGCCCAATTAATTGTTCATGATGATTAATTTTTAAGCCCATAAAATGTTTTAAGAGCCCAATTAAGTATTTATTATTTTAATAAATATTTTTATTATCTTTGATAAGTATAAATCAGATTTACATCCGTAAAATTCAATCTCCGGAATTTTAGGGAAAAAAAGGCATCATTAAAGCACGTGTAGAATAAAAAACCGGATATGCTGGAATATGCGCCGGACGCGGGGGCTGCATTCAGCGCGCCACGTGCGTCCAGCACATAGGCCATAACGTGTCAGGGGATCCAATGAGCGCCTTACACGTGGATTTGTGACCCACACAAAGTCCTGCGTCTGACGCAAATCTTGTGTGAGACGCAAAGGACTTTTCTATCATTTTCGAAAACGCGTTTACACGTGTGCAAATTTGATTGGGCTAGCTGCGTCAGGCACACCAATGTGCGCCTACCACGTAGGCCTGCGCCTGGCGCAGGGCTTGCGTGCAGCGCATGGCTCTGTTCGTTAATAAATACTCATGATGTCCCGAATTACGAACGACTTTTCATTATTATTTTACGCACACATAAACTTACGAATACTTCCGAAATACACTTCGAACCACTCAAATACTCAAATACTTTCAGTACTTCAATCTATTCTTAATTATACTGCATTCCTGGTTCCATGATTGCTCCGCCTAAAGATCGTTAAGCTCTTCAATCTAAGCCGCATAGGTATAATCCTTGAGGATCCTTGAATAATCAATTATATTTATTCCTTTGAAGTTACTAACCATTTATTTCATGATGTAGATCTTTAAGTAATAAATCGTTCTACTGTATATTCAAACCCCTTTTCTATGCTTTATTTCATATTATATTTATTCTTGCCTTTGTATATCATATGCCTGCCTGATTATTCTATGCATATTATATAATTGTCCTACTTTATTGTTTTTATTACCCACATGTTATTTTTACTAATTAAAGACCTAAAGAACTGTTCTAATTAATTCAGATAATTTGGACAACCTGTTAGGTTCCCTGTAAATTGAATGCATAATAACTTGTCACTAAAAATAGTCTTTTTATGTGTTTTCTGAACCAATTTAGTCTAAATATTTTTAGGGTGTTTAAAACGTTATATGATTATTCTTTGGCATAAAATTTGTAATGAATCGATATTTAGTAGAGGCCAGCAATGGGCAATATGGTTCTTGACTATATTCGTACCCTCACCCCTGAACTCAATCTTTCGTTCACTTTGACCATCTATGGAGTCAGGACAGGGAAATCTACATTGGATAATTTGTCCCTATGGTTTTCCCATATCCAATTAGGTTTATGATTCTTCCTAAAAAGAATTGTTGGCGACTTCTTTCAAAACAATTTTCAATAAAACCTTTATAGTGGGGTAGTCAAATCTAATACGTGCTCACACCTCGTAAGCGAAATAAAAATACGCCTACAGTAAGGCTAATCTATAGGCTACTTCACCAATTCGCTCCAAGATCTCATATGGTCCAATGTAACGCGGACTCAACTTCCCTTTCCTACCAAATCTCATGACCCCCTTTTGTTGGTGACACTTTTAGCAAAGCCTTTTGTCCAACCTCAAATTCCATCTCCCTTCTATTCTGATCTCCATATGCCTTTTGTCGGTCTGGAGCTGCCCTCATGTGCTCCTGAATAAGCCTAACCTGTTTCGTTGTTTCTTGAATCATCTCTGGCCTAAAGTTATCGTCTCACTTATGTCACTCCAACACAAACGACTCCTACATTTCCGCCCATACAACGCTTCATAAGGTGTCATCTTTATGCTTGAGTGATAACTGTTGTTATACGAAAACTCTATAGTTGGCAAATAATCATCCCAAGATCCTCTAATGTCTATCACGCATGCTCTCGACATATCCTCCAAAGTTTGGTATATCTTCCTCCGCAATTCTCAATTGGTGATACCCAGACCTCAAATCAATCATTAAGAAAATTCCAGCACCCTTAAGTTGATCGAATAAATCCTCAATCCTAGGAAATGGGTACTTATTCTTTATTGTCACATTATTCAACTCTCTGTAATCAATACACAACCTCAAGGTTCCATTCTTCTTTCGAACAAACAACACTAGTGCTCCCCAGGGTGAAACACTTGGCCTAATGTACCCTTTTTCCAATAATTCCTATAATTGTACCTTCAACTCTTGCATTTCCGCGGGTGCCATCCTATATGGTGCTTTAGAAATAGCTCCAGTCCCAGGCACTAGGTCAATTTTAAAATCCATTTCTCTCGCTAGCGGCATCCTTAGAATTTCTTCTGGAAAAACATCTTGGAATTTTCTCACCACATGTATATGAGATATTTCTCCATCCTCTACACTCACATGGCACAAATAGATGGGGTAGCCTTTCCTAATATAGGTTTTGAATGATATGGCTGAGACAATACTGACTCCAGGTTTAGAAACCATTCCTTGGTAGGATATTCTATTTCCCTTTGGCCTCCTAAGAGACACTTTTTGGGTATGACACTCTATCCTAGCCCTATACTTCGCAAGCCAATCCATCCCCAATATTGCATCAAAGTCGGGTAAGTCAAACTGAATAAGATCAGCAGGCAAATCATATCCTAATATGGTAATGGGTATGTCTTGGTATATGAAACTACAAGGAACTACTTCTCCTCAAGGTATGGTTATGAAAGTTTGAGACAATGTTGAGGGTTTTAGACCTAAATTTTCAACAAAGGAACTAGCTATGAAACAATGAGACGTCCAAGAATCAAAAAGCAAGTAAGCAGGGTTAGAGTTTACGAGGAAAGTACCCTTCACAATATTGGCGTTGGTGTCTGCTTCATTCTAGTTCATAACATAAATTCTTCCATTGTTGCCTCGAGGGCCATTTTCATTGCCATTTTGATTGTTGTTCCCTCCATTTGCTCGATTGCTATTATGACCATCATGCTAAGTATTGTTCCCTCCTTGAGCATTTGAAGCTTGACCCTAGGAGTTGTTATTGTTGTACGGGCGGTTGTTGTTGTTCTGGTTCTGATTAGGTCCATAACCATTCTTATTTTCTCCATTGTTCCCATTCTGTCCATTATTCTGACGCTTAGGACACTGATTAGCCTTATGTCCTTTCTCTCCACAAGCATAACAAGTTATTGGGTCTCCTTGACAGGTAAATCCTGGGTGGCTTTTATTACACTTCCTACAAGTAGGGTTCTGGCTACGGGATCCTTGTTAGTTTGATCTCCCTTGACCTTGGTAATTGCTACGGTTCCCATGATAAATAATCATGATTCTAAGTTCATCATGCTCCGGAATAGATAACTAAGCACACCAAATATGACTACTAACGCTACTAGTAATACCTAGTACTAGTACGTACCTTTGAAGCGTGATTTTTCTTCTACAAACTGGGTACCTAAAACATATATTGAGCAATAATTAATACTCAATTCACATAAAATTACTACTTAGAATCCTAAAATAATCAGATTTGAAAACCATAATATAAACTGATATAAACTCCTTTAAATGCTATAATACATTCAACAATTACTAATATTAAATCTTTACAAAAACCGTTTTTATACCAGTATAATCTAAAAATATAAATCTGAAATTGATCAAGAAAATACAAAAAGAAAAATCAATTTAATTTTTTTTTTCCTTTTAATTCCACGGCCGAATCAAAACAAGAGGGTCACTGTCGTTATTCGCCGTAAGTGAACGCATACAACATTAAAATGGAACTCTTGAAGTGCACTGATCATGATAGACAATTTGTGTTTTTTTTCTTTTTTGTTTCTTGTTATTTTTTTCAAAGTCAGACTAACATAATAATGGAATGGTGACCTTAATTAAAGACGTGATGAAGATGGTTATGCTACACGTGGACTATTGCTGCGTGAAGAAGATGCAATTTTTTTCTTTTGATTAATTATTGACAAAACAAAACAACAACTAAAATTTAATTAAATAAAAGATATCTGCAACTAGATTAGATGAACAATCCAATTGATGAAGATGGGAAATAGAGTAGCAGTTTTGGGAGGAAGGAGGAACGCAATTCCTTTGTTTTTTTTGTACGTAATACTAGGAGAGATAAAGATATTTTTTTACTTTTAAAAACTAATTTAACCTAGGTTTTGTCAAACCCTAATTAGGAAAGGATAACTAAGTCCTACTAGGTAAAAACTAAAACACTATTTTATTTCAACCTTTAAAATGCATAATTCACCTATAAACATTATAAAATAGTTGAAAAAATACGGAGTATTACAGGCTACCCCCCTTAAAAGAAGTTTCGTCCTCGAAACTAAGTGTAACGCGTGAAAACTACCAATAAAATCACATAGTATAAGTTGGCTAGGAATAATTAATTAACAACGAAATTCTATGAAGCAGATAAAGCATAAAAGCATGATCGCACAAAATTATATCGCCTATCTACCCCCTTTAAAAGAGTGACGCATTCGACACTCAACGTACCTGGTTAAACAACCCAGGATACTTCTTTTTCGTTTTATCTTCAGCCTTCCATGTTGCTTCCTCATAAACTTGGTTGGACCACAACACCTTAATAATTCTAACATCTTTATTTCTCGTACTACGCACCTTTTGATCCATAATCTTGACTTGTCTTTCCTCATAAGAAATAGTTTCATGTAACTCAATTGTTTCCGGTTGAAGCACATGTGAAACATTTGGAACATATCTCTTGAGTTGTGACACATGAAAAACATCGTGCACACGCTCTAACTCATTTGGTAGAGCTAGTTGGTAGGCTACTTTCCCAATTCTTTTCACAATTTCATAAGGGCCAATAAACTTTGGCCTCAATTTTCCTTTCTTCCCAAATCTCATCACCCGTTTCATAGGTGACACTCTCAAAAGAACTTTCTCACCAATTTCATACTCTTCTTCCCTCCTTTTCAAATCTGCATATGATTTCTGACGATCTTGGGCCACACGAATCTTCTCTTGAATGAGCTTTACTTGATTAGTTGTGTATTCTATCACTTGTGGTTCCAATGCCACAGTCTCACTTATATCACTCCAACACACTGGACATCGACACTTCCTACCATAAAGTGCATCAAAAGGTGCCATACCAATGCTTAATTGCATGATGACTATTGTTGTATGAGAACTCAATGAGATCCAAATGATCATCCCATGAACCATGAAACTCCATAGCACAAGCTCTCAACATATCTTCTAATGTTTGAATAGTTCTCTCGTTCTGACCATCTGTTGCAGGGTGAAAAGCAGTGCTCTTGAGAAGTTTAGTACCAAAAGCTTTCGGAAACGCCTCCCAGAAGTTGGATAGGAATCTTGAATCCCTGTCGGAAACTATGTCTGAAGGTACTCCATGAAGTCTGACTACATGCTAATGTAGGCCTTTGCTAGTTGCTCCATATTCCAATTCTCCTTCATAGGTATGGATACAGCAGATTTGGTTAAGCGGTCAACTACTACCTAAATTATATCCAATCCTCCTCTTGTCTTAGGCAATGCAGTGACAAAGTCCATAAATATCGAGTCCCACTTCCAAACTGGAACATCCACTAGTGGAAAAAAAGCTAAATGTCACTTGAAAACTAATCCGGTTAGCATCAAATCGGATCAGTTAGTGTCAATTGCTCCGGTTGACCAAGTGAACCGAATCAATTACATTAACTGATCCGGTTGGGCATAGTCCGGATCAGATAATGGGCCTTTTTAAAAGGCGTGACCACGTGAGACTCTATAAATTTGGGCCTTTCTTGTTTGAGGGACGCGTCCTGGGCCCACGTCATATTTAGGGGTTATAATCCTCCATTCATTTTTAGGGTTGCGTTTTTCTCATTCTCAAAACACTCTCCCTCTCATCTCCCTCTCCCTCTCTCATCTCCCTCTCATCTCCCTCTCCCTCTCCCTCTCGTTTCTCCTGCCTCCACTAAACTATAACCACAACCCAATTTATCACACCCAATTTATCAACTTCAAATATCAACCCACAAAACCCCAAAGCATCAGATCCACCACCGCTTCGTCTCCTCCATTTCGCATCCTCCGTCAGATCCACCACCGCTTTGCCACACTAGCCATCGTCGCTCGTCCCTTAATCTTCGTCGCTGGTTTCCTCTCTCGTCGTCATCGCTCACCCACAAAATCATCGCTCGTCCATCATCGCTGAAAATCATCGTCGCCCCTCGTCGTTCGTCGTTCATCAGCGAGGACCAACATTGCCCATCCACTCGTCGATCGTCGTTCATCTCGTTGTTCATCTCGCCAGCAGTTCTCCTCTCCTCTATCAATCTTCGTCGCTGCAGTAATTCAAGATCTCGATTTTAACTGAGGTTTTCTTTTAATTACCGATTTTTTTTCATTTTTTAACTCATTGTAATTCCAGATTTAAGTTAACTTTTTTCGCATTTTTATTTTCATTTGTAATTTGCAGATCTATTCGCATTTTTATTTCTTTGTAATTAGGCTGAAACAATATATATTTTCGTTTTCTTGTCTTTTCGTTCAATTTAATTTTTGGTTGATTATCTTTCAGATCTAGGTTTTGCAATTTTTTTGATTTAATTTTTAAATTTTAGGGTTTATGTTTCGTGATTTATGTAATTTGTGTTTGATTTTCATTTTTAAAGTTAAATTTATATGTTTTGTAATAATATTTCCCTGTTCAACTTCGTGTATAATAAGCATCTTTTCGTGTTTGATTTTCGGTTTCGATTGATTGTTGCGAAATTTTGGTTTTAGTTTTGGATCAATTGTTGCAAATTATTGGTTTTAATTTTGGATAGATTGTTGCGAATTTTCGTGTATAATTCTTCGCCTACCTTTTTGTATCCCAACTTCGTGTATGGCCTGGACACCAAGATACAACACTTTTTTTTGTTTCCTATCGCAACTTAACTGATGTGGTTTTGCAAGAAAATCGGATCTGTTAATCAAGTAAGCCCGGTTTTAACCGGATCGGATGAGCTTTTTTCCACTAGTGATCTAGGGGTTGAATCTTTCCCTCAGGTCTCTTGTGTTCATTATTCACTATGTTTGACATGTCAAACATCGTGAAACAAACTCTGCCACTTCTCTCATCATCCTAGGCCACCAAAACATTGTTCTTAAAGTCTTTATAAAGCTTGTCTCCTCTAGGATGCACAAAATAAGGTGTACTATGATCTTCCTTCATAATTTTCTTCTTCAACTCCTCACACTTCTGAGGCACACACTATCTCCCCTTGTATCATATGGTCCTATCTTCTTGAATCATGAACCCTTCAGCTTTCCCTTCTTTTAATTTTTCGTTCACCCTTTCTAGCTTCACATCACCAGGTTGGCTATCAATGATTTCTTGGAAAAACAAAGGTTGTATGGTCAAGGCAATCAAGCTAGCTTCTAATTCTCCAAGGCAAACCACCTCAATCTTTAACCTCTGAAATTATTCACTCTATGACTTGCCTTTCTACTCAATGCATCAGCCACCACATTTGCCTTCCCTTCATGATACTGGATATCAAGGTCATAATCTTTAATCAACTCTAACCACCTCTTCTGTCTCATGTTAAGATCCTTCCGAGTGAAGATATACTTCAAAATTTTATGGTCTGTGAAGATCTTACAGGTTACTCCATAAAGGTAGTGTCTCCAAATTTTAAGTGCAAAGACTATGGCAGCTATTTCAAGGTCATGGGTCGGATAATTAACTTCATAGGGTTTAAGCTGTCTCGAGGCGTAAGCTATCACTTTTCTGTTCTGCATAAGCACACATCCTAGCCCATTCTTTGATGCATCACGGAAGACCTCAAAACCCTCTGTCCCATCTGGCAAAGTTAAAACAGGTGCCTACTCTTCAAAGTCTGAAATGCTTTATCACAGTCTTCAGTCCACACATACTTCGTCTCCTTTCTCATGAGGTTAGTCATAGGCCAGGCTATAAGAGAAAAATCTTGCACGAACCTTCTATAAAGCCCAGCTAACCCTAAGAAACTCCTCACTTCAGTAACATTTCTTGGCACAGGCCATTGATAAGTCATATTTACATATAGTTTTTAGGTGCATTTAGGTTGCATTTTAGGAGCATTTAGGTGTATTAGAGTTCATAATTGCATACTATTGCTTAATTTGCGAAATATTACTCCTTTTGTGTGTTTTTGGTATTCTTTGATGACTTTCTGGTATTAAGAACTTAATTGGAGTATGATTGGACAAGCTTGAATAATTAGGAGTAATTGGAAGCAAGCTACGATGATAAGGATAGTTTTGGATATCTTTGAGTGCAAATTGGAGCTAAAACGAAGTTGGAACTTGATTAGAGAATTGCGGAAATTGAGTGCTGCTTACTCTTTTACCCATAACTTTTGACTCGACATTAATAACTGGTTGTTTTTAGCGGCATTGGAAAATAGGCTTGAAGAGCTTTCCAACGATAGGTTGCATGGCCCAAAGCAAGTTATATTCTGGGAGATAAGGGCTTCACAAGTTGGCCCTGTTTTTCTGAGATCTCCTACGCGCTCACAGATTTGTCAATTCCGCCCATTTAATGATATTTCGACTTTCCTTATCTTTGTAACTTATTTTCTCAGTCTTATAAGGTTACCTAGTATAAATTAGATTAGAAAAAACTCTCTCTTCTCTCTCCACTCTCTCATTATATTATTTTTATTTCTTAGTTCTAGTTTTAGTTTTGTCCTTCTTTTGCCCTCTAGTTTTTTAGTAAACCCTAGTTTTTTTTTTCTCAATTAATTCATGAGTCCAATTAGTTTCTTTCATCAATTTCTTTGATTATGCTTTCCTTTGTAGATTTAGATTTTCTTTTTTTGTTTCATGATTGAGTAGTCTTGTTTTCTAGGGTTTAAGAATCCATGTTTATATGCTATGAATCTCGATTGATATATTGATGGTTTGATTAGTTATTGATATCTCTAATTGATTAATGTTTTTATTTTTAATCTTGCAATCTGATCAGTTGTCTGATTATATATTGCTAATATCAAGTCATAGATCGAGAGATAATACTCTTTAAAGGCTTACCTACAATTAGCAAACCTGATTATGTTAGCTACCGTACTGCATACATTGATTTGAGAGCGCTAAGACCCGACCGTAGGATTAATCTTTGCTCTAGATATCTGATTAATTGAACTATTTATGATTTTTTTTTATAGATTTTGGTTATGAACATGATGAACCATTGCCCTAGATTCTTTTAGTTTGATTTTCATATTTTATTAGTTTAGAACCTTAATTCTCAGATATGTGATCTTGTTTAGTTTCTCCATACTTTAGAAGCTAGAGTAAAACAACCATCTCTCTGTGGATTCAACCCTACTTACCCTACTACATTGTTAGAAGGTTTTACAGGAATTATTTTTGACACGTGTACGATAGCCTATCAGCCATTCACTAACAGCTTTAATCTTTGCAGGATCAACATACACTCCCTCCTTGGAAATAAAATGACCTAAGAATCACACTTTCTCGAGCCCAAACTCACACTCGGAGAACTTAGCATACAACTGGTTTTCTCTAAGAGTAAGTAAGATGGTTCTAAGGTGATTTTCAAACTCTTCATGGGTCTTGGAATAAATCAAGATGTCATATATGAACACTACAACAAACTTGTCAAAATAAGGTCTGAAAACATGGTTCATAAGGTCCATAAACACAACTGGAGCATTAATGAAACCAAAGGGCATTACAGTGAACTCATAATGACCATAACGACTCTTGAAAGCAGTTTTAGGTATATCCTGATCTGCTATCTTCAATTTGTGATACCCCGAACGCAAGTCTATCATAGAAAAGATTCCAGCTCCTTTTAGCTGATCAAACAAATCATCAATCCCAGGTAAGGGATACTTGTTCTTTAGGGTAACATTGTTAAGCACGCGGTAATCAATACACAATCTTAAACTATCATCCTTCTTCTTTACAAACAAAACAGGCGCACCCCAAAGAGAGATACTAGGCCTTATATGTAACAGCCCGGATTCTCCCGACCAGCTTACAAAGGATTAAGCACATCGAAATAGACTCTGATCGAGCTAACCCAAACTATTACCATCACACTCACCGAACTACATCAGAGAGTATGGAACTCAAATCCCAATTCTATTCAATTTAATTAACTATTATAACAACGCCTGATTCTTAGACTCTATTTTAACAAATTTCATTAAAAATTCCGACAAAGTTTCCTTTGAAAATAGGACAACCCTAAAGCGGGAAAATAATTTAAACCTGTTCACAATATCAATTAAATCCAACTCCAAGAACTCAACAACCTCAACGTTTTCACGGAGCAACACCAATGGAGAATCAGGAGCACTAACGACTCTTAAATGCGGAAATAGGTTATAAAAATAATTAATTGCTAACTATTACAACGTCAAGCGCTCTCACTTCGAAATCAAATATATACTACAATAAGTCTTCGAGACTGAATCAGCATATGCTTCGGCTCGCAAAAGATTAACTCACGGCTTCAACCTGAAACATTTAGGATATTGCCACCCACCAAGTGACAGGCCATAGAAATGACAAAACAACATACAAACACATCAGCAAAGCTGAGTACTAACCCGTAAACAAGAGTAACGCATGCTTTGGTGGCTTTTACTTGAAAACGACTCTCAACAATCATCATGCTCAGATCAATCACACATGTCATAACATTGTATAGCATTAGTCCTGTCGGACACATACATGCAATACCATTATTCAAATCTCTTCATAGTACACCATCGTTCATATTACAACATACAAAGCAGAGACATATTTCATATATCTTCATTTAATTAGCTTTCAACATATCACAATTCCTTATGAGCAATCTAAGTTAGCCAACTCCGATATAGATTATATAACTTAATTCCTTTAATCGATTTCTTATCAGAAATCCAACTTATATTCTCAAATACTATATTAATCATTTTCTTATACCTTTACAACCAATTCCTTATCAAGAATTAAATAACATGATAACATTCTATGACACGATGGCCTTATCGGGAATCCAATACCAAAATATGATTCCTTATCAGGAATCCAATATCATGACAACTTACAGTGATACGATTCCTTATCAGGAATCCAGTATCAAAATATGATTCCTTATCAGGAATCTAATATCATCATTTATATTCAAGTACTGAATAAACATTCATTACATTACCTGATATGATTCCTTATCGAGAATCCAATATCGAAACAACTCACCATGATATGATTCCTTATCGGGAATCTGATATCGAAATAACTTTCATACTTTGAGATAACTTTCTTTTTAACCAGGGGGAAAGAGAATGCGGCGGAGGAGATAAAGCTTACACTCCGACAGTGGGGGTCATCACCCAACCATTCGCTTTACTTTTGGCCAATAACCGCGACTAATCCGGAGTACATTTTTCCATTGATTCAATTAGCCATCCACAGGTTTTACATTACCTGATATATCGCCCGATTATCGCCCCACAAAGCAATGGGCAGGTTTCCCTGTGGGGGCTCCCCAAGGTTCACAGTCCATGGGTTACTGTTCGTATCACCTCATCCGTCGACTCAGACGAGGCTACTTTCCCCTTTTGGATCACTTTCCATTATCGTTCATAACTTATTCCAATCATTCTTAAAACTCAAGTTTACATATCATCTCATTAACTCTTAATAACAATCTTTGAACAATAAACCAATCTCGAACACTTCTCCTTAGACAATTTTAATCACTTGACATAGCATCTTTATAAGTAAGTACATCATATACCAATGCATATATATGCTTTTATATGCAATCCAATTTCAAACATGAAACTTATGAACCACAATAATTAATAAATAATCATATTTAACAACACATCCATCACAATGACAAAAGGTCTCTCTGTTAGAATTAACTAACGAGAGTTACTAAACCACTTACGCACAACTCATACTCATGCATATAAATAATTGATACTCTTTTATACTTCATGATTATTAATCGACATTTATCTCAACAATGATAACAGCCGTTATCAAACACCAACAACAATTACCATAGGTCTCTCTCTTAGAATTTACTAAGGAGAGTTAGCTTAAACACTACACTCCAGATTCATTAATCAAAGGTTGATTAATGAAAGCAATTAAATATGGTTCATACTATACCATTAGTTGAATTCCAAATAACTGATTCAATAACAAACTTTACTACGGACCATGCCCATAATCATATCGTGCGAGTTTATTTCATTACTAATTAGAAAATCATTCCATTATCTAAGTGGGAGTTCTTTAAAGTAATTCACAAATTTACTTTAGTGGACTCTAGTCAAATAGTCCGACTTTATTATATTATTCCATTTATAGTTATCGAACTAAAATACATTATTAAACACATCTTCACTCTCCGACTTCATATGCAACTATTTCTAATGTTCTTAGTATTATTATCAACACTTACATATCCCATTCCGTTGAGTTAAGTAACTAATATTATTACTTGAGTCTTAGAGTCTATTTAAATAGTAGACGTCTAACTAACAGAGCCGTCACAACTTCTTAATTGCTATCCTCTTAACTTATAGCTCGACAGTGAACTTCAATTATTACTATACTTTGACAATATGTATATTACTTAAAAATTGTTAACTTTCTATCAGTATTAGAACAAAAGAAATTTACATTACTTCTTACTAACTCCTTACGTTCTCACTCCATACAGAAAGTGATTTGCCTTAGTCCAACTAATTACTTTATTGATTAAATCTTTATATGCAAATATATTACTCACTGAACTCCATACAAAGAAGCCAACCCAATTACATTCATTCTAATTGAAATTCCATCACGAACCAAACTAAATCATATAATCAAATTTGCTAAACTAACTTTAATATTAACTTAATTCATCTACCATTATCATCCTTTACTCAACAATTGACATCCAAATTATCTCAACAGCAACAACCACAAAATAATTAGAATCTAGAATAGAAACTGATGATTTGCAACATATATAAATATGAAACTCAATCAACAACATAAAGATCACAATAACATTTCCAGTTCATAATTAACCCAACTTAATGGTAAAGCAAGAAGATAGGCAACTTGGTTTAGTACCTTGACAACCACCATAAGTAAAACGAGGAGGAGAAGATCAACAACAGCCCAAACGCCCGGAGAAACACCGCAGCACCACGACAGAAAACAGACCAGCAACAACACAGGAACAAGGGAGGCGAAAACGAATCGGCGGCAGCAATACTAACCACAAAAAATAGCAGCACGATGTCCGCCGTCCACCGGCGAACAACAACAACAACAACAACCGCGGCAGCACCAGTCGCGAGCAACCAGCGCATGACGAGGAGAGAGAGAGGACAACACAACCGCAAGAGGAGAAGGACTCCGACGAGCAGTGGAAAACTCCGGCAAAGAGACAAAGAGACTCGGGGTGAGAGAGGGACATCAGGGAAGAGGAGGGGTTGGGGTCTTGAGTTTTCACGGGGACAAGGGAGATCGAGGAGAGAGAAAGAATAAGAGGTGGAAGGGTTTTGGGGTCCTTATCTTCCAAACCGACAAAGAGAGAAAAGGAGTGGGAAACCGACCCAACTTAATAAAACGCAACAATTCAGTTTCGTATTTTGATTAAATACGACTTAACAAATTAGAAAATCTGAAACATAAATGACTCATTAAATATAATTAGCATTTAATAAACGTCTTTAAAAATAGGGTTATTACATTATATAACCCTTTTCTAATAGATCTTCCAACTGAACCTTTAACTTATTCATTTCTGCAGGAGCCATCTGTAGGCGTGTTTTTATTTCGCCTACGCGGTGTGAGCGCGTATTAGATTTGACTACCCCACTGTAAAGGTTTTTGTATTGTAAACGTTTTGAAGTCGCCAATAATTCTTTAAAGGAAGAATCATAAACCTAATTGGATATTGGGAAACCGTAGGGACAAATTGTGGGACTTATCCAACGTAGATTTCCCCGTTTAGACTCCATAGATGGTCAAATGAACCAAATATTGAGTTCGGGGGTGAGGGTACAAATATGGTCATAATGAACCACATTCGCCCATTGTTGGCCTCTACTAAATATCGATTCATGTCAATTTTTATGCAAAGGAATAACCACAAAATATTTTAAGCACCCTAAAAATAATTTAGTCTAGGTTGGTTCAGGAAACACATAAAAGACTATTTTTTAGTGACAAGTTATTATGGAATCAATATTTCAAGGTTCCTAACAGGTTGTCCAAATTAATCTGATTAATGTTAGAACAGTTCTCTAGGTCTTGCTTCGCACAAATGACATGTGGGTGATAAAAGCAATAAAGCAGGACAATTAAATAATATGCAGAGAACAAGCACGCAAACATATGATAATGTATGAAAATAAATAAAAAGAAAGAAAAAGGTTTAGAATATACAGTAGAACGATTCTATATTAAAGATCTACATCCTGAAATAAATTGTTAGTAACTGCAAGGCAGTAAATATTATTGATTATTCAAGGATCCTCAGGAATTATACCTAAGCGGCTTAGATTGAAGAATGCAACGATCTTTAGGCGGAGCAATCGTGGAACCAGGAACGTAGTATGATTAGTAATTGAAATTGATTTGAAAGGATTGAAGTATTTTGAGATTCGTAATAGTATTCGTAAGTGTTCGTGAGGATTTTGTGTTCGTAAAATAATAAAATTGAAAAGCCCCGTTTGATTCGGGAAATCAGCCTGTATTTATAGGCAAAAGGAAACCTACGCTGCACGCGCTTTCTGCGCCAGGCGCAGTCCTACGTGGCAGGAGCAAAGACACGCGTCAGGCGCAGATTAGCGCGCCTGACGTGGTATGTCCAATTAAATGTAAACAAGTGTAAACTCTTTTTTGAAAGGATAAAAACTAATTTGCGTCTCACACTGGACTTGCGTCAGACGCAGGACTTTATGTGAGTCACAAGTACACGTGCCAGGCGCTCATTGGCGCGCTTGACGCGATCTGGCCAATGTGTTGGACGCACGTGGCGCGCTGAGCGTAGCCGCCGCGTCCGGCGCTTATTACAGTATATTCGTTTTTTATTCTGCTCGTGCTTTGAAGATGCTATTTTTATCCCTAAAAATCCGGAGATTGAATTTTTTCGGGATGAAAAATCTGATTTTTGCTCAAAGTGTTTACTAAAGATAATAAAAGCATTTATGAAAATATTTTTTAAAATAAAAAAAATAATTGGGCTTTTAAAATGGACTTAAAACATTTAACGGGTTTAATTTACAATTAATCATCATGAATAATTAATTGGGCTTTAGAACATCATCATTTCAAAACACAATTTTGGATTGGTTATTCGAATTGCTTTTCCGTTGGGTCGCGCCAACTAATACCGAGGTATGTTTCATCATTGGATCCTGAAATGGGGAGACACGATTATGTGTCTACAGAAGCTCCCACTTTCACTGAGGTTCAGGAAACCGATAGTCAAAGTATACGGTGTCGGGACGGAGAACGATTCTAAACGCTCTGCAATTTAGAATTGATCTATATACGCCGGTCTCTGCAAAATACAGTTAGTATGTAGATTAATAACTACAAGCAATCTGATTACCTATAGGGAAATATGTTAGTAGATAGGTGCAAACAACTCACATAAAGCACATATTGATGCAATAATGCAAACTTAGACTCTCTAAGGATGCATGAGACGCTATGCAAGGATTAAGGTAATGCAAAGCTAAGGGATGACACATCCTGCAAGGTCAGGGTTATACAAGACTAGAATGTATGTAATGCAAGGTCAGGATTTTGCAAGACTACAATGCAAGGTCAGGATTTTGCAAGGCTAGAAGATGTGGATATGTAGAATGATAGAATGATAAATAGAGTGATTTTCGAAAATCGTTTTTAGTTAATGATCAAGGTCCATAAACGAGATCCGCAAACTACAACTCTTCGGGAGTTTGATTTGAATTGGAGGAACCACCACATATATGGGAAACCCCCACTTTGGGTGAGCTTGTCTTGAATTAGTCACTATCAGCCTTATATTTGATATTTTACTTGATCTGTCTTGAACGTTCAGAGTTTTCATTTGGGATTCTTCTTTGGGAAGTTGATATAGGCAAAGTCAAATATTGCCAGAAACCACATAATTGTCGGAGAGTCCTTCGGGGAAAAGGAGAGTTTGGATTGAAAAATAAAAAAAAAGGTTTATTTTATGACTCAAATGAATGTAGGTGGGAAAAGGCTTTGACGAGGCTAGGTTCAGACTCGAGTCTATGTCAGGATCTAGAAAGAACATGCTCCTGAACTCTAGAAAATCAAATCATTAGACCTTGACTAATTTATTTTATTGAAGCGGTCGGACCTCGAGATGAGGATTCCTACGTATCCTTGCGGAATCAGACTATTCGTAGTTCCGGATCTGATTTTTTTTATTATTATCATTTTTTTGTGCCCTAAGTTTTGCTTTGGCCGCCCTTTCGGGTTTTCAACCTAGCAGGCTTGGACGTACCTTCGAGAAAGAATTAGGATAAATGAAAGGTTGAAGGCTTAAGGTTTAGATGAAGGTTGAATTGGTTAGGATAAGGTAAGGATTGTGAGTTTGGATTGAAGGATTACAATGAGGGGTAGAACTTGTGTGCAAGCCCCCTAGCTTGACTTTTTACTTCTTTGCCTTTTTCTTTTTCTTTTTGCATTATTTTTCGCACTTTGAATTTTTCACCTTTTATCTTTGCCTGGCATTGATTCTTTTTTATGTAGTGAGGCTTGCACACAAGTTATTGGTTATGGGTATTGGAAGGTTTGAAGGCTATTTTGTGGAGATTTGATTTTGAAATGTTATCTGGCTTATGATCATGGAGATGATGGTTTAAGGATGATGAAGGAAAGAAGGGATAAACTCCTAATCCAAAGAATGTCCTTTTTTCATTTTTATTTATTTCATATCTCTTATTATTATTATTAGTCAAGTTCATTAGGTGATTTAAATTTCATCATTGAATTAGAAGCATAAATGATGGTGAAAGGCCAAGGAAAATAAAAACAAAAATAAAATGAAATGAAAATGGAAAGGCTATAATAGATGAAGTCCTATAGTGACATAGACTCGATGGAAAAGGACAAAAATGGCTTAGGGTAAGGACTCTCTGACTCATCCTAGGAAACCAAAAATAAAAGACTAAGCCTTTGAATTGTTGATGCACTACGCAAAAGGGTTGGTGGTGATGCTGATTCTTGTTGTAGCAATCATTAGTAGTATATCGTCATCGACTATGTTTAGCAGTGCATTTGTAGGATCTAACACTAGATGCCAGATGTTTATTGTTCTGTTGGAATTCATGGTAAAAATATAGGTTGCACCTTTTGAATTATCTTTTAGGTGCAGGGTTCAGAGTAGACCCTATGGAAGTGATCGCGCCTCTAATGTGAAGGCGGTAGACCCTATGGAAGTGATCGCGCCTCTATTGTGAAGGTGGTCCAAAGTAATCTTCATGACTCTAAATGATGCCGGGGTGGTGATAGTGCGATTGATGAGCTTTAGAGTAGGCTCAACAATTTGTTTCTCCATTAAGCGCTCCTAAGTTGTAATCTCTCTACTAGACATGATCAAAATTGAGTGGACCTCACTTGTAAGATTTTAGAAATGCATTTCGAAATAAGAAATGGAAATGAGGGATGGAGAAATGGAAATCATAATGAGAGGTGAAAAATGAAGATGAAAGTGGAAATGGGAATGGGAAATAAAATGGGAAATGATTAGAGATGTGTATGATTATGGTTACAATGGTGACACGGGCCTAACTATATGCATATGCAGATATGAACTGGACTGGACTGGACTGGACTATGCAAGCAGACTGTATTAGACTTTGCAAACAGACTAGACTCAAAAGGATTGCCTATGCTAGCTTCGGTAGACTTAGGAAGGAATTGGCTTCTCCAGACTTGATGATTTGGGGTTTGACAGACCTAAGATGGACTAGCTTCGCTAGACTCAAAGGTTTTGGGCCATTATGGACTTAGGGTAGACTAGCTTCGCTAGACTCGAGGGTTTAGACTGCTATAGATGTAAGATAGGAGTAGATTCGCTAAACTCGGAGGGTGCCTTTATGGTCTTAGGGGTGACTACCTTCGCTAAGTCTAAAGGGTGCCATTATGGTCTTAAAGGGTGACTAGCTTCGCTAGGTCAATGGGTGCCTTTATGGTCTTAAGGATGACTAGCTTCGCTAGGTCAATGGGTGTCGTTATGGACTTAAGGGTGACTAGCTTCGCTAGGTCAATGGGTGCCGTTATGGACTTAAGGGTGACTAGCTTCGCTAGGTCAAAGGGTGCCGTTATGGTCTTAAGGGATGACTAGCTTCGCTAGGTCAAAGGGTGTCGTTATGGTCTTAAGGTATGACTAGCTTCGCTAGGTCAAAGGGTGCCGTTTTGGACTTAAGATATGACTAGCTTCGCTAGGTCAAAGGATGTGGTGATGGACTTAAGAGGATGCTAGCTTCGCTAGAATTAATGGTTTGGACATCGTCCTATACGGGTTTAGAAATGGACTAGATTAGACTTAGGAAATGATATGGGCCTTTTATGGACCTAATTTTAGACTTAGTCCTATATTGGTTTGAAGTTAGACTTGGGAATGCACATGGGCTCGACATTGGAAATGGATTGGAATAGACTTGGATTAGACTTGGACTTAGCTTGACATAGACTAGGACTCACATAGAGATGCAAATGGGCCTATATTTGACATGGGCTAGACATATATGGGCCTAAGCTGGACTTTAATGCTAGCGGACCTAATATGAATTCATAGACTCAAATTAGATGGACCTAATATGAATGTAAAATGGACTCCAGCTAATGCATATGGGCCTAAAATGAATGCAAAATAGACTCTAATGCACATGGGCCTAAAATGAATGCAAGTGAACTGGATTTGGATGATTGGATTGGATTGAAGGTGTTTGGACTGGGCTTAGAATTTTCGAAATTCATTTTTGAAAGGATCCCCTTGTTTTTATCTTTTATTAGGAAAAGATGATGGATTAATTTTGAAAAATATTTTTTGTAAATGTCGTGTATGATGGTGTTTAGTAAATGCTTTTAAACAAGATAGAATAGAAGTGGGTGTATGTAAGATTTTGAAATTTGTTGAATATGGTAAGGTAAGATTGATAATGAAGATTAGTTGAACAACGGGGAGAAAGTGGGATGAGGTAGACGTGCATGACAACTCTAACAACTTTTTAGGACAGCCTCGACCTTGCATGAAAAGACTGATTTTTTGAATTAAGTGAGATTTTTCTAAAATGACCTTTTTTTTGTGAATGCAAACAGACCGAACATAGGACCGAACATAAGATCGACCACCACGACGAATAAATCAAAGAAAAGCATGTGATGCACAGACTACGTGTCGCACAGCATTGCTACGCGCGGCGCACAGTCGTGCTTCTGGCGCGGTAGTGGTGCGCCAGCCCCAACTTAATGCGCTTGGCGCAAACTCCCCCGACATGTTTTTCGGGGATTTAGGCGAAGTTTCGGGGATTGTCCGGCGCATATTTCAGTATATTCGTTTTTTATTCAGCGCGTGCTTTGAAGATGCTATTTTTATCCCTAAAAATTAGGAGATTGAATTTTTTTGGGATGAAAAATCAGATTTTTGCTCAAAGTGTTTACTAAAGATAATAAAAGCATTTATGAAAATATTTATAAATATAATAGATATTTAATTGGGCATTTAAAATGGACTTAAAACATTTTACGGGTTGTAGGCGTGGATTTTTCATTCCTTTAATGCCTACACGCGGTGTGAGCGCGTTTATTTGACTACCCCATTGTTTTTCTTGAAAATACGTTTTGAAGTCGCCAACAATTCTTTAAAGGAAGAATCATAAACCTAATTGGATATTGAAACGGAAGGGACATCTTAGGGACTTATCCAATGTAGATTTCCCCATCATGACTACATAGATGGTCAGGAACCAAAAATTGAGTTTGGGGGTGAGGGTACAATATAGTCATGAACTATATTGCCCATTTCTGGCCACTACTAAATATCGATTCACAACAAATTTTATGCCAAAAAATAATCAAATAATGTTTTAAGCACCGTAAAAATATTTAGTCTAGATTGGTTTAGAAAACACATAAAAATACTAATTTTTAGTGATAAGTATTATGCAATTAATATTACAAGGAACTAGCAGGTTGTCCAAATTAATCTGATTAATATTAGAACAGTTATTTAGGTCTTATTTAACAATAATAACATGTGGGTGATAAAATCATGCATAGGACAAATAAAAAAAATAATATGATCTTGAAAAGAAATAAAAATAAGAAGAGAAAATATTGCAGAGAGTTAGTATAATATGTACAATACTTACAGTCGCATGAATATATTAATAACCTACGTCATGAATAGAATGTTAGTAACTTCAAGAAAATAATAAAAATAAATAAAGAAAATAAAATAAAGTTAGAGAAATTATACCACCGTATGGGGTGGTGGATTTGTACGGATCTTGGATCGACAGGTGTACGACTCTTAAAAAGTTTGTTCCTTGCGTTATAGGTTGCGTCAAACGAAATAAATATGTTCGCGTAGGCTGCGGTATATGTTTGTATATTGTTATATGCTGCGTGTAATAGTACCAGGAATATATCCGGTTCGTGTTGCAAGTGAATGTGTTTAGGCTGCGATGATGATGAGATAATGATGATGATGAATTGTGGTTCATGGGTCAACGAGGATTTTTGGTGATGATTAATGAATGATAATATTTGGTGGTGTGGAGTGATAAGGTGGAGTGTAGATTAATGGAAGGATCAAGGTAAGCGTAGCTGTATGTGGGATTAGACGAGTACGTAATATCACGCGGTGAGATTATTATGAGTAGGGAGATTGGTTTGTGTCGAGTGATTATGAGGGAGAGCCGTGAAATCTGAGTGTGAATAGGGAGATGAGTTATATAGTGTAGGTAGATTTTGGTAGTTGAGATGCAATAGGTTTTTAAAAGATAATAGGTTTTAGAAAAGATTTTTATGAAAAGAGTTAGATAAAAGATATTTAAAAACACTTTGGAAAAAGATTATTTTTATAACAGATATTTTTATTAATAAAACTAATTAATAAAACTAATTAATTCTATTAATTAAATTGGGCTAGAAAAGGGGTTTTATAAATTGGGCTTTCATAAAAACTATTTTTAAAAGGCTTTCGAAGATGGGCTTTTAAAAAGTTATTTTAAAACGTTTTAGGAAATGGGCTTAGTAAAACTAGTTATAAAAAAGGTTTTTGGAAATGGGTTAATAAAATGAGTTAGAAAATGGTTTTAGGCTTAAAACATTTTATTTTAGACTCGTTCTTTATTCTTTCTTCGATCCGGACCAATTGGAGCGGGGTATTGGTCATCATAGGGTACTAAATGGGGAGGCACAATTATGTGTCAACAAAAGCCCCCACTTTGACTGAGGTTTGTAAAACCGAAAGTCAAAGTATACGTGTCGGGACGAAGAATGATTTCAGATGCTCTGCAATCCAAAATCACTCTTTTGCGCCGGTACCAGCAAAATAAGCAAAAGCTTCAGGAACAGACATGTGTGAAACATATTTGCAAAATAATTGTAAGTTTGCAAAATTGAGATGATAGGTGGAAATGAGATAAATGGTGTTGAGCATTTGTATCCCGCTTCACAGGGCTGAACTATTGGCTATCCCGCTCCAAGACAAATGGTGTAGAGTATTTGTATCCCACTCCACAGGGCTGAGCTGTTTGCTGACCCGCTCCTTGACAAATAGTGTAGAGTATTTATATCCCACTCCACAGGGCTGAGCTGTTTGCTGACCCGCTCCATGACAAATAGTGTAGAGTATTTGTATCCCACTCCACAGGGCTGAGCTGTTTGCTGACCCGCTCCATGACAAATAGTGTAGAGTATTTGTATCCCACTCCACAGGGCTGAGATGTTTGCTGACCCGCTCCATGACAAATACTGTAGAGTATTTGTATCCCACTCCACAAGGCTGAGCTGTTTGCTGACTCTCTCCATGACAAATAGTGTAGTTGATTGAAAGTGGTCCGTAGGCCTAACGGTTTGTGTCCCGTCATCGATTTTCCTGAGTATTCAGTGTTTCTTGAATGATAGACGTTGAGAATTTGTAGGATGGCAAAATAGTATTTTTTTGCAAACTTTTCGAAAGTTCGTTGAATTATCGCGCGTAATGTCGTAACGAACATTTGCAATCATTTGGAATTAAGTGTGTGGACCCCACCTGGCTAAGCAGCCCCCAAGAGTGATGTACAGGACTGTGCGCCAGATGCACAGGCCTGCGCTTGGCGTGGGCTGCTGCGCTGGACGCAGTTTGCTGTGTGTGGCACAACGTTTTCGGTGCGCTGGACGCACTATGTATATATCACTTGTCTTCTGTTGTTAATTTGTAGTGGTCCACAGACCTTGGCGGAATATAACTCATATAGAGTCGTTTAATGTTAGGTACCTGTGGATACAAATAACACACAGATATACAGACAAACAACTAGGGGACATGCATGTGTCCCATGATGTGGGTTTTAGTGTATGGAAAAGACCCGACCTATAAAGAGTGACCTCTTGTACTCTAGACTTAAAGGTGCTATCATGTGTGCATACGTGTGTTTGTATGTGTGACTTGATGATTGACGCTAGAATGTTATGGCTAAGGACGACCGATGGGATGTTTTACACAATATTTGGGACGATGCAGATATGTAATGCGATGTGACACTAATGCTGAGATATGCCACTAATGCAGATGATATGACACTAATGCAGATGATATGGTTTGATGCTTTGATATGATTTGATGATTTGATCGTTCCATTAGAAGCTCAAATTTTCGTATTAGAAAACCGTTTTCGTAAGAGAAGAAAGGGGAAGCCCCTAAGGATGATCCATGCAAGCTATGCTTGATTCGAAATGCGTTATAGTTGTTACAGGCCTAAGCGAGCCCATAAAACAGTTAGGATCTCGTATGGGTCTAGAGTCCACAATATTTTGTATGGACTCGTAATGATGTCCTTATCAAGGTACACATGGAACCTATGAAGGATGATCTGTTGGATTTGAAATACATTGTATTCCTCGTAATGCTTGAATTGTTTGCGCTTCGAGTTTCGTATGTCAAGGCCTAAGTGAGCCCATACAATCGGTTCAATCTTGTATCACTGTGGGTTTTAAAACCCAAGATTTCATGTATGGACTTGTAATGAAGTCCTTATTACAATTGGCCTGTACTTGGAGCCTATGATTTTCTGTGTGGAACAGTCATGAAGCCCCCAGTAAGATGGAGTTTATGAAGTACTCAGCTTTATTGCTTGATTATAGAGATATCTCGCCACGCTTAGTGGAAGTTTCTGCCGAAATTTCCATATAGGGTTCCTATGGTGAGAAGACAAAAAAGGCTAAAGAAAGGAACACTCAAAAGATGAGGCCCGGTCATAGCGCTGAGTGTTGAATGGTTATGCTAAGGTTATCTTAGAAGCGATAATGTAGTTGAGAAAACGGAAGGAAAAAAGAATAAGAGAAGGGCGGAGACATAATGAATTGACTCACGCAATAAGGTAGGCTAATGATGCAGGTTCAAATCCCAGTCTATAATCTAAGGCTAGGGATGAGCATAAAAAAAATTCATGATTTGAGTGATCGCGTTTTTCTCATGGGCCTAGGCGAGCCTTAAAAATATGTTTTGAATTAAAATGGTCGGGCCTCAAAATAGGTTGCCTACGTATCCATGATGGAATCAGGCCAGTCGTAGCTCTTAACATTTTAGTCAGTAGCCTAGCATTTTGCTTTGGAGCCATTTGCAATGAATTAAGCATTGAATTAAGCATTGATTTGGAAGAGGTCTTTGGTAAGGGTGGATAGTGATGTAGGTTTGGTTTGGTTTGAAGCGGTCGGACCTCAGTTTGAGGTTTCCTACGTATCTTTAGCAGAATCATACCATTCGTAGTTTAGGCTAGTGAATGAGAAGATGCCCTGACTTTTGCCTAAGTCGCCCTTATTGGTTTTCGACCTAGCGGGTTTGGGTTTGTCTTTTAGGGCTTATTGGGATGCGATATGCATGGTCATGAATTGTTTATGAGAGGTTTATCTGGGGTATGATTTGGCTTGTAATGATTTTTGGTTGTTAAAGTTGGAGTTGGAGGTTAAAGGTTTCGAAGGAAATACCTTTGACAAAGCTATTGATGGGCTTACTTGCAACACTTTTTTTTTTTATATTTTGCACTTTTTTTTTGTATCATTTTTTGCTTTGATTTTCCTTGTTGCTCTTTTTGTTTACCCTTTATATTTAATTGATGTCAAATATACTTCCTACGAGGTAGGTTAAAGGGAGAGGGGTGTTATGAATGGAGGAATGGTTGTAGTGAAGGGAGGAATGCCTCTTTTATGCCAATTGTTCATTGCCTTTATTAGAATAGTCATGAGAATTAGAAATTCTTTTATTTTAAGGCGACAATCGTAATTTTCATTGATGCTCATTAGTGCAAGGTTAGAAAAAAAATACTCATTTATTAATTGAAAATTATGAGTACATGCAATAAGAGGGAAAATCCTATATTAGACTGGGAAATATGAGAGATGAAACAGAAAATGAAATCATAAGTCTAGACTCCTACGTCACGTGACGAGACAACTTCGTTGCTTCTATCTTCATGAGGTCTCTTTCTAAATGAAAAGAGAAGAGGTGTATTTTCTTTTCGTGCTGATTGGACCTAAGCGAGTCCAAATGCTTTAATGAGTGATTGAATGTTTCGGGAAGTTTCCCCTTCAGTTTGGCATATCAATAGGCTCAAAATAGGAATTTGCATTGGTTACCCTATGAACGACATTCTCCATTTTCTTGTTGAATCTAGGAGATTCACCAGACTCGAGCTTCTCAAGCTTTATAGTTATTTCTTCCATCATACTAGACATCCAGGCTAAGGCTCTAGCCATTTCAGCGAATTGTTGCTCGGTATTCGATGGGCTGCCCATTTCAATGTCTCTCGAATTCTGCATGGATCGTCAATGGAGACCTAGAGATAGAGTGATGATGGAGAGAGAAAAATGGAATGAAAGAATATATGTTTGTTTTAAAAGTTGAGCTTCTAGGAACGATTCTGAATGCATGATGATTTTTTTTTGGATTTTTTTTATGGACGCACCTAGACCTAATGCATGTATATATGACTCTTTTGGATGCACCTAGACCTAACGTATGTATGTATGACTCTTTCGGATGCACCTAAACCTAATGCATGACCCAATCTATGCGTTCGAACTTGTAAAGGCAGCCTACATATCCCAAAATAGGGAATCACATCGCTTGTAGTTCGGGATTACTAAATGCGGAATGCATGAAATGCAGTGGAGAGTATGGATGCAATGAGACTCATAAATGCCAAATAACTCTAGTTATGCATGAAGTGTATGAATGATGGACTATGCAATGCAGAGGGACTCTAGTATGAATATTGTCCTAATTGATATGCAATTCTAATGACTTCGGAATCCTAAACTTGATAGACTTGTAATGACATTAGAATTCTAGATTCGACGAACTTTCGAGGATGCTAGACTCCTAATATGCATGAAACTCTAGTGGGTCTAGACTCCTAAAGTGGATGAAACTCTAGTGGACCAAGACTCCTAAAATGGATGGAATTCTAATGGATTTAGACTCCTAAGATGAATGAAATTCTAATGATTTTAGACTCCTATTATGCAAGGACTTTCTATGGATTATAGACTTCTAAGATGGATGGGACTCAAGCGAATGAAGACTCCTAACATGGACAGAGTTAGACGGGGTTAAGAACTCTAAATGGAGTGAAACTAGATGAGCCTAGACATATGGGTCAGATAAACTTCTAATGGAGTTAGAATTCATAGGTGGATGAGACTTTTACAACAAGATGGACACTAAAAGGAATCCTAAATGATGCACACAAATGATGGATAATATACATCGAAAGATAGGATAGAGAAAAAGGATGAATTTTTGAAACAAAAAAGATATGGGATAAGAGATAGGATGAAATTTTCAAAAAGATAGGAGAATAATTTTCGAATAAGATAGGTGATATAATGGAGATGGAAAAAAAAAATATATGAGATAGTTTTTTTTATAAAAAGGATAGGAGATATAGTTTGGAAAAAGGTGGGGATAGAATTTTTGAAATAGATAGGATATAAAAAGAAAAAAAAATGGAGATTGTTTAAAGATTTAAAAGGAATGGTGGGTGGATAAAGGGAAAAAAAACCAAGATAGTAAATATCCAAAATTTTGGTCGAAAATGGTGTTAGACACGTTAAAGCAAACAATTAAGACACAAAGCACAGTTGCGGTAAACGCCTATCATATGCGCAGCACACGTAGCAAAGGCTGCACGTAGGGAGGACAAAGAAACAATGCGCTGAACGCAGGTAAAAGAGCGAGATGCAGAATAGCGCGCTGCGCGCAGATGACGTGTTGCGCGGGACGCAGGTTTCAGCTCGGAGAGCTTTAAAGATGCGTTAGACGCTTAACGCATGCGCGAAGCGCAACTTAGGCGGAGACTCAAATTTTTACTTTGCACTCGTCGCGTAAATTCGTTCGATTGTTTTGACTCGAAATATCGCACAATACGAAATAATTAATGGCACGCACACACAAATATGCATAAATAGGATGATAATATGCAAAGTTCTCAACCTAAAGTCCAGTTCTACGTTCAACTATGGTCAAGTTTAGGTTAAGGATGAAAAGGGTCCACGACTAAGAGATTGATCCCACGCTTCATACCCCTGCTTAAAGAGGTGGCCACGTGTAAGACGCACTCCAGTTCTCAAGTCAGGAACAAGAGAGCAATGCCATTGTTGGGTAGGTTTGCTTATGACTAAGATCCAACACTATCGCTCAGGAAGCTTTTTGGAAGGACAAAGCGCAAGCCCCCTGGGGGTGACCTCACACATAGAACATGTGCTAATGAGGCAAGGTAGATTGTCCTTATGGTGGTTGAACAATAGCCAGGCATATGCAAAACAGTATATTATTCAAAGGCATAAAATAAGAATGAATCGTATTTTTCAAGTTTCACCCACTCATTAAAAAAAATTAATTTTTTAAAATCCTCCCCAGTGGAGTCGCCAAATTGTAGGCGTGGATTTTTCATTCCTTTAATGCCTACACGCGGTGTGAGCGCGTTTATTTGAACACCCCATTGTTAAGGTATTCTTGAAAATACGTTTTGAAGTCGCCAACAATTCTTTAAAGGAGGAATCATAAACCTAATTGAATATTCAAACGGAAGGGACATTTTAGGGACTTATCCAATGTAGATTTCCCCATCATGACTCCATAGATGGTCAGGAACCAAAAATTGAGTTCGGGAATGAGGCTACAATATAGTCAGAAACTATATTGCCCATTGCTGGCCTCTACTAAATATCGATTCACAACAGATTTTATGCCAAAGAATAATCAAATAATGTTTTAAGCACCCAAAAAATATTTAGTCTAGATTGGTTCAGCAAACACATATAAAGACTAATTTTTAGTGATAAGTTATTATGAAATCAATATTACAAGGAACCTAGCAGATTGTCCAAATTAATCTGATTAATATTAGAACGGATCTTTAGGTCTTGTTTAACAATAATAACATGTGGGTCATAAAATAATGCATAGGACAGATAAAAAAATAATATGATCATGAAAAGAAATAAAAATCAGAAGAGAAAATATTGCAGGGAGTTAGTATAATATGTACAATGCTTACAGTCGCGTGAATATATTTTTAACCTACATCATGAATAGAATGTTAGTAACTTCAAGAAAATAATAAAAATAAATAAAGAAAATAAAATAAAGTTAGTTAATTTAGTTGACCCTCAGAAATTATACCACCGTCCGAGGTCGTGGATTTGTACGGATCTTGGATCGAAAGGTGTACGAGTCTTAAAAAGTTTGTGTCTTGCGTTATAGGTTGCGTCAAACCAAATAAATATGTTCGCGTAGGTTGCGGTATATGTTTGTATATTGTTGTATGCTGCGTGTAATAGTACCAAGAATATATCGGGTTCGTGTTGCAAGTGAATGTGTTTAGGCTGCGATGATGATGAGATAATGATGATGATGAATTGTGGTTCATGGGTCAACGAGGATTTTTGGTGATGATTAATGAATGATAATATTTGGTGGTGTGGAGTGATAAGGTGGAGTGTAGATTAATGGAAGGATCAAGGTAAGCGTAGCTGTATGTGGGATTAGACGAGTACGTAATATCACGCGGTGAGATTATTATGAGTAGGGAGATTGGTTTGTGTCGAGTGATTATGAGGGAGAGCCGTGAAATCTGAGTGTGAATAGGGAGATGAGTTATATAGTGTAGGTAGATTTTGGTAGTTGAGATGCAATAGGTTTTTAAAAGATAATAGGTTTTAAAAAGATTTTTATGAAAAGAGTTAGATAAAAGATATTTAAAAATACTTTGGAAAAAGATTATTTTAATAAAAGATATTTTTATTAATAAAACTAATTAATAAAATTAATGAATTCTATTAATTAAATTGGGCTAGAAAAGGGGTTTATAAATTGGGCTTTCATAAAAAACTATTTTTAAAAGGTTTTCGAAGATGGGCTTTTAAAAAGTTATTTTAAAACGTTTTAGGAAATGGGCTTAGTAAAACTAGTTACAAAAAAAGTTTTTGGAAATGGGTTAATAAAATGAGTTAGAAAATAGTTTTGGGCTTAAAACATTTTATTTTAGACTCATTTTTTATTCTTTCTTCGATCTGGACCAATTGGAGCGGGGTATTGGTCATCATAGGGTACTAAATGGGGAGACACGATTATGTGTCTACACGGGTTTAATTTACAATTAATCATCGTGAACAATTAATTGGGCTTTTTAACATCATAATTTCAAAGCACAATTTTTGGTTATTCGGATTGCTCTTCCGTTGGGTCGCGCCAACTAATACCGCGGTATGTTTCATCATTGGATCCTTAAATGGGGAGACACGATTATGTGTATACACCATCCTATAAGGAGCTTTCGCAATTGCAACCGTCTCGGGTAGTAAGTCTATGGTGAACTCAACATCCCTCTTAGGCGGCATACCTGGAAACTCATCTTGAAACTCATTCACAACAGGGACTTCTTCCACTCGAATCTCCTCCTTTTCCAACCTCCTAGCACAATAAGAGTACAAGGGAAATCTTGTTTGGACATAGGTTTTCAACCTCAAAGCACTAATAATTCTCACATGTGGTCTTTCACACCAACTCTGATAAGATATACAATATCGTGAAGGGCTTTTAAGATTTACTTTCTGAGCTCGATAATCTATTTTAGCCTTATATCTTCCCAGCCAATCCATCCCAAGAATGACATCTAAACCACCCAACTCAAACTCTATGAGGTCTGAAGGAAAATTTGATCCCACAGTACATATGTCTACACCCTCATGACATTTCATACAATTTACTACTTCCCTAGAAGGAACAACTATAGGTATATAAATAATTTAGGAGATTTATGATTAAGTTTCTTAGCAATCTAGGTAGAGATGAAGGAATAAGAGGCTCCTGAATCAAATAAAATGCTAACAAGTATCGATTTTATGAAGAAAGTACCCGTGACAACATCATGAGACGTCTGAGCTTCACCACTGTTCATAACATGGAGCTTCCCTGGAGCATTGTCATTCCCACTTTTGTTGTTCCCATTTCCATTTCCACCTGATTTTCCACCTTGAGCTTGTTGAGAATTATGCCCTCCTTGGAATTTGTTCTGAGCATTACCATTCTTGCCTTCGTTGTTATTAGAACGATTCTGATTGTTGTTCCCATTGGTATCCTTACTCTTGCAGTAGCACTCGTAGCTCCTATGACCCATCTTGCCACAATTGATGCACTCTACCAGATTTCCATCATAATCCTTGCCTGAGTGATTATTGGGACACTTCTTACAGTAGTAGATCCTCTCCGCCCTACCACCTTTCTGGTTTTTGTTGTTTCGATAATTGCCATTGTTGTTGTTCTGAGAATTCCACCATATATTAGCTTCATCCCGAATATAAAACACATCATTTATCACTTTCAAGTTATCAGGGCAATTAATTGTTTCAAACAACCGATCAAAATCTCGAATCCAGTCCTCTAAAGCAGCAGGATCTCCTTTCCCAGTGAAGAAAGGTGGCTTATTTTGCCCCATTTCTTAAAAATCTCTCCAGCAACATCATTTCTAGGAGCATTAGCCCTTTCCTGCACCAAGTTATTTGTGACTTGAATCAATTGACCCAGAGCGGCCTGAATCTCTTGAATTTGTGTCATCTCACTTTTACCACCACTTCCACCTCGTGAACCCCTTCCTACCATTTGTTTCGTGTCATGGGCGAGACGTTGGTTCAATGCTAGGATCGTTCTAACTTAATTACGTGAAATAAAGGCAACTCAATACTATAATCTAACTCCTTATATTTAATGATAACACAGGAATTTCAAGTCAATAAATAACCACACTTAGTTAAAATTGACCATGTATTACACTGTTATAAACTCATGGCATCACCGACAAATTTCAAGTAACAACAATTAAATCAATTACTAATAATTGATCAACCAAAATCCTTCTAAGTTTTCCATAAAATTAAAACTTTACCACAAGAATTTATTTCATATAATCAAGTCACTTGACTTTCACATATGAATAATAATACATCTCTATAGACGATATTCCTTTTATTATCTACTTGATACCTTGTACCTTAATCGTCCTTATTTATGAACTTTGTCACAAAATCAAATATCCCACTCTTAAGTAATATAAAAGCACACTTTTAGTATTAAATCAAGACGTCTTAAAAAGAAAAAAAAAGTTATACTAATTAAACACAATTACATGAGTACTTATATTACAAAATGCACGTAAAAACACTTCACATCAAGGGAAAATAATTTATTTTATAAGCAAATAAATAATGCTTGACATAATAACTTATTACTTACCTTTCAATGCAGACAAAATTACAATCTACATGCTTCTAATCCCCTTTCACTACCCATTTTACAAAGCGTTTATTACATTTTTTTTACAAAGAGTTTAAAATAATTTATAAAAATAATATTTTTGGAATAAAATCTACAGCTCTGATACCACTTTATAACACCCCCAAATTCCTCCTACTATAATACTCCCTCCGTCCCAGAAAGATCTGAACACTTGTCGGGACACGTAGTTTAAGGTGATAAGTTGTGGTGTGGTTATCAAATGTTATTTAATTTAAAAAGTAGATGTGATAGGAGTTGGTGGGGTATTTTTTATTAGAGGAGAGAGAAAGTTGGGTAACTTTTTATTGATAAAGGTGGAATGTGGGCCAAAGATGTGTAAAAGAAATAATATATTAATGGTGGGACCATGCCAAAAATGGAAGTGTTCAAACTAATTTGGGACAAACATAAAAGGAAAGTGTTCAGACTATTCTGGGACAGAGGTAGTGAATATCATACTACGTAAATTGGAGGAATCTGAATATGTTACCGCCATGGTGATACGTATACGGCTGAATACTAATTTTAAAAAACCAAAGTTGCTAATCTTTGAAAACAACACAGCGGAAGACTTTAACTAAAAATAACTAAACTACAAGTTGGAAACCCTTTAAGGCCCCTTATTAAAAATCTCATCAATTCAAAATTCGAAACTTACGAAAGAAATAAACATAATGTCTGATAGCGATAAAATTGAAATCCAACTCAACAGCTAACTCCCATGCATGAATCTTGAAAACCTGTTACTAACCTGCTCCCCGTAATTTATAAGAAATTATGGATAATTACATAACATACAACCAAACACGCAAAGAATAAGTTTTGTGTACGTACTTAACCAAAATAATAGAATATAAATCCTAAACATGATACTAGTAAACTGTAAATAATAAATCATGCTTGACTTCGGAATTAATAAACAAATGACTCCATAACTTTTATTAATATTGATTTGGCATGGAACGGGCACCGTCCTCACTTTGGAATCAAACGGGCTACTAAACTTTGAATAAGTAAAGCGTCCTTGACTGCCTTTAGTAGATAAACCTTGAAAATCAGTATGATCATACCCCCGAGAAGTGTCCTTGACTAACTTTACTCAGGAAGCTTAGATAACTTATCTAACTCGATTATAATTAGATAATTAACCGTATCGTCATACAAGTTAATATGTGCAGGAGAAAGTAGTTCATAGACTACTTCTCCCCCCTGTTCAATACTCAATACGGGATCCATCCTATGAGTTTTCATGCCATTCTCTTTCAGTTTAAGTGTTTAATAATATTTATTATGTCCGACAAGTATGAAGAAAAATAACAAATATGAACACTTAAAATTTGTTTTATATTATTAATTAAGATTGGTACGGTCGTATAGTAATAAACTCACCTTTATTAAACCTTTACACCTTGAATTAGAGACTTAAAAAGAAATGTCCCTAAATAATTAAACCTTGTTCAACAATAAAGATAACTTGAAATAAATAGTCACAAAAGACTCTTAAATCTTGCCAACTTTGTCCTTTCAATATGAATAGATTGATAAAATAAACTCATAAATAAAACTAATCACGATACTAACTCACACAGTCATGGTATATAAAATACACTACTAATTAAAATTAATAGTTCACGGAGAATAATATAATGACTATTCATTCATAGAGATACAAATCATATACCCATATGTATTAAAAGTACTACCACACTATAACATACTATTTTTGTTCCCAAATCATGATTCTAAGTTCCATCATGCTCTGGAATAGATAACTAAGCATACTAAATATGACTACTAATGCTACTAGTAATACGTAGTACTAGTACGTACCTCTGAAGCGTGATTCCCACACAGCTACGCACTAAAATTCTGCTTCTACAAACTGGGTACCTAAAACATATATTGAGTAATAATTAATACTCAATTCACATAAAATTACTACTTAGAATCCAAAAAAATCAGATTTGAAATTGATTTTAACTCCTTTAAATGCTATAATACATTCAACAATTACTAATAGTAAATCTTTACAAAAACTATACCAGTATAATCTAAAAATATAAATTTGAAATTGATTAAGAAAATACAAAAAGCAGCTCGTCTTGCAAGAGACCGCCTAATTATAACATTATAATTAGGCAGGCCCAAGTCCAAACAATATGAGCTAATCAGCCCATATAGCAAATTAAAAAAAAACACAGAAATTCTCCTCTGTCTCTTGCGCGTTTCTCTCTCCTCTCTTCACTCTTCATTCTCTTCAATGGTAGAATTTTCCCGCCAAGGGAAATCCTCCATAGCAGCTCCATCATCACCTTCTCCGATTACAAGGATGCTGAATTTCACCGAGATAAGCTCCGAAATTCGACGGCTGCACCGAACGGACGTTCGATTTTTGAAGAATTTCAATCCCAAAAACTGTAAAGGTAAGTAAACTACTTGTTTTATGCATTTTCGAGCTGATTTATTGTCAAAATTTGAGTTCTTAGCTCGTTCCTTCATCAAGTTACATGCATATGTTAAATTTGCTCAAGTTAGGATTTTGGAGATGCTAACTCGAAGCTAAGTTTCAGCTAATTGTAAAATATTGTTTTGATTATCGCTTTTATATTCGACGAGATTGATTAATTAGGTTTTTTTATAAGCTTAGAATCGAATTCAATTGATGGAAGATATTATTTTAATTCGATTATCGAAGTTTTTTTTTGTTGAGCTGTTTATTTCTGTTAGTATGATATCTTCTGATCAAATTCATCGAAGAGTTTTTTTTTCAAGTTTTGGATATGTCCTTTATTTATGCTGCTGTTGTTTGATTGATGTGGCATTGGAATTATTTAGTTGATTGCAAGTTGAATTTGACTCATAATTGAGTTGATTAGTCTTGCAGCCTTTTGTTTAATAAGTATTTGTTTATAATTGTTAAGCAAAAAGTAGGAGCATCTATTGTTGTGATGATATTGTTTATAGTTGTGGCCCTAATTGGAGGATCATATAGTAGAATTGGTTATAATTGTTAATTGCTTGAGTAATTTTATACTTGATTTTGACGTCGAAGTGAGTTATTATATGACTAGGTGGTTGGTTGAGGATTATAGAATTTATGCTCACAGGGTGTTTAATGGGAGTAGGATGGATTGTGTACCGAGTGTAACAAGATGGAGTCCTCCTGGTGGGTGGGTGAAGGTTAATTTTGATGCTCACTGTGTGGCAGGTAGATATGTTGCTTTTGGGGTGGTGATCCGAGACACATCTTGGAGTATTGTTGCTGTGGCGACAAAGAGGATTCAAGGGAGTTGGGATGCAGATATGGCTGAAGCAGGAGCTGCTGATTTTGGAGTCAAAGTTGCAAAGAAAATGGAGTGCAGGAGCATTATACTCGAAGGGGATGCAGTAGGTGTCATTGCTGCTATCAAAAGCAACCAGTAAGGAATGTCACCAATCTTCTTATTATATGATAGTATTAAGATGTTAAAGTTTCATTTTGTTTCTTTTCTTTGTAATCATACTAGGTTAGCACCCGTGCGATGCACGGTTTTCTTTTTAAAAAAATTGCAGGTGATAAGGACAATATAGTAAATCATCAACTCATCAAAATCACTTGTCCTAATCACAATAGATAGTGAAAGAGCGGTGGATGAATAGTGTAAAAATCCAATTGTTGCAATAGAAAAAGAACGAAGGAAGTACAATACAACATGCATCACTATTATGTGTTGTAATTTGTATAACATTTTTTAAATTAAATAAACCTAATATAATAATAGAATATTGTCGAATGAATAATACGACTTACTTTTGTCTATACTAAGTGGGACAATAGTATGAGCCATGAAAGTTAATTTTTCAATTAAGTGACCATATTCTCTTAGAATTTTTTTTTTACCAAAAATAAATATATACTGATATTGGCAATGATTGATGACAGTGAAGGCTAGTATCTTTCCACGTAAAAAGGCCCATATTAAATTTCTAAACAAACTCAAAATTATCAAAATAAAATAACCTCTCATCGTGTAGTTATTTTCCTTTAACTTATCAATATCAAATTTTATACTTAGAACGTGCTAAACAAAAGGAAAATTATAAAGATAGGATTACAAAATGAAGGTTGAGCATTACTTTACGTAGTTTAAAACTCAAATAAGACATGATACTTAAGCATAACGAAGTGGAAGAAAATTAAATGGAAGTTAAGAATAGCCACTATATGACCTTTCAATGTTCTTAATTTAGGCCCTGTTCTTTTGGACTTATTTTCAGCAAAAATAAGTTCAGTTCAGCAAAAATAAGTTCAGTTCAGCAAAAATAAATTCAGTTCAGCAAAAATAAGTTCAGTCTTATCTAATGTTGTAATTATTATTTTTGTTTTCAATATTACTATTTATATTGTTATTACTATTAATATTATAATTATAATAACGATGAATTTGTAATTTTTTTATTTTTTTATTTTATTTAATTTTATTATTTAATTTTATTTTTTTTATTTTAATATTTTTATTATTTATTATTATTATTTATTATTATTACTATTATTATTTATTTATTATTTATTATTTACTATTTATTATTATTTATTATTATATATTATTGTTATTATTATTTATTATTATAATTATTTATTGTTATTATTTATTATTATTATTTATTATTATTATTAGTTATTATTTATTATAATTTATTATTATTTATTTATTATTATTTATTATATATTATTATTTATTATTATATTATTTATTATTATTATTAAATATTATTATTAATTATTATTATTTATTATTTATTATTCTTATTTATTATTATTATTATTTATTATGCATTATTTATTATTTATTATTATTATTATTATTTATTATTTATTATTATTATTTATTATTTATCATTATTATTATTATTTATTATTATTATTATTAATTATTATTTATTATTATTTATTTATTATTTATTTATTATTTATTATATATTATTATTATTATAATTTATTATATATTATTATTATTATAATTTATTATTTATTATTATTATTTAGCAAAAATAGGTTCAGTTTAGCAAAAATAAGTTCAGTTCAGCAAAAATAAGTTCATGCTCAAAAAAAAAAGTAAAAATAAGTTCGGTTCAACAAAAATAAGTTCGGTTCGGCAAAAATAAAATAAGTTCGGTTCGGTTCACCCAAAATAAGTTCAAAAGAACGGGGCCTTATGCATCAACAATAAACATCCTAATGACTAATTTGCTCCAAAAATATAGGGAAAACTATAATAAGAGGGAGCAATCATATCACCCAAACTCAAAAGAAGAGTGGATGAATTATATTGGTTGATTTAATCTTTGCATTTGTGAACAGTTCTCCAAACTAATTTCAAAATACCATCCAAATGAGAGCGAAGTTTCCAAAAAAGATAACTTATTTACTATTTAGCTCAAACTTATATTATGAACTACATTAGATTACATTTTATAATCAAACTAACGATACACATATATTATATACCCCTATGATAATACATTGACACTTATTGGGCCACTTAGTAAACCTCAACCTCTAAAATATTCCAACCTTCTAGGAATACACACATTTAGTTGTCAATAGGAGATGCCTCATTGGAGGCTTGTGAATGAGATTTGCATAATATGATAGTAATCTAAAATTAATCTCATAATAGTATCTTACATACGCCAAACCATAATTTGACCTGACCCAAACACGAAATTGATAACCCTATTAACCAGGTCTACTATCATCAATGTCAAAGTAAATCATCTCCAATTTCAACAACATTTCTAGTATAAATTACCAAAAAATATAAATTTAAAAAAGAAATAATGAAAAGGGAAACATGAAAGAAATGGAATTGAAGAACCTTCTAGCAAATAAAAATCGAAAACATACTAATTGGTCTCATTGTCTTACCATCTTCTCTCTCAACCCTGAAAATAAGCTTCTTACTTTATTTGAGAAAAACTAAACCTTGAAAATCTTAAGTTTACAAACTCCCACATGATGAGAATATCAAAAACTGACCTTGATGACAAAACAAATTATAAAACAATTACCTGAGCTTCAACATTATCTTCGTCATTATCACCATTCACCCATTTGAATTTGGCAGCAAATATCAATACTATCAGCATCAAAGACGAATAAGGAGTAACATAAAGATTATATTTAATGAAAAGTTTAATTAAAGAAGACCCATTGCAATATTTTTTTTGGGTTTCTAGTTTGAGTAATAGAGAATGAAGAAGGATAGAGAAATGTGCCAGGAAGATGAAGGAACTGAAAAGAAAAAAAGGGACAGTCATAAATGTTTTTTACTGGAAACAAATAAGTCTGACTTAGCTTCTTTTTCCAAGGAAGAAGCAAGTTCAGTTTTTTTTTTAAACGTGACATCATCAGTACATTTAGGCGGGAATTAGATTAACCATGACATGCCACCTAGGATAGTTTTTGGGAGGAAAAGGTGAATAGTGTATTCTTTTTTAGTATATAGTATATAGTACATTTAGGCGTGTAGTTATTTTCCTTTAACTTATCAATATCAAATTTTATACTTAGAACATGCTAACCAAAAGGAAAATTATAAAGATAGGATTACAAAATGAAGGTTGAGCATTACTTTACATAGTTTAAAACTCAAATAAGACATGATACTTAAGCATAACGAAGTGGAAGAAAATTAAATGGAAGTTAAGAATAGCCACTATATGACCTTTTAATGTTCTTAATTTATGCATCAATGATAAACATCCTAATGACTAATTTGCTCCAAAAATATAGGGAAAAATATAATCAGAAGGAGCAATCATATCACCCAAACTTAAAAGAAGAGTGGATGAATTATATTGGTTGATTTAATCTTTGCATTTGTGAACAGTTCTCCAAACTAATTTCAAAACACCATCCAGCGAGAGCGAAGTTTCCAAAAAAGATAACTTATTTACTATTTAGCTCAAACTTATATTATGAACTACATTAGATTACATTTTATACTCAAACTAACGATACACATATATTATATACCCCTATGATAATACATTGACACTTATTGGGCCACTTAGTAAACCTCAACCTCTAAAATATTCCAACCTTCTAGGAATACACACATTTAGTTGTCAATAAGAGATGCCTCATTGGAGGCTTGTGAATGAGATTTGCATAATATGATAGTAATCTAAAATTAATCTCATAATAGTATCTTACATACGCCAAACCATAATTTGACTCGACCCAAACACGAAATTGATAACCCTATTCAACGGGTCTACTATCATCAATGTCAAAGTAAATCATCTCCAATTTCAACAACATTTCCAAAGATAAATTACCAAAAAATATAAATTTAAAAAAGAAATAATGAAAAGGGAAACATGAAAGAAATGGAATTGAAGAACCTTCTAGCAAATAAAATCGAAAACATACTAATTGGTCTCATTGTCTTACCATCTTCTCTCTCAACCCTGAAAATAAGCTTCTTACTTTATTTGAGAAAAACTAAACCTTGAAAATCTTAAGCTTACAAACTCCCACATGATGAGAATATCAAAAACCGACCTTGATGACAAAACAAATCATAAAACAATTACCCGAGCTTCAACATTATCTTCGTCATTATCACCATTCACCCATTTGAATTTGGCAACAAATCTCAATACTATTAGCATCAAAGACGAATAAGGAGTAACATAAAGATTATATTTAATGAAAAGTTTAATTAAAGAAGACCCATTACAATATTTTTTTTGTGTTTCTAGTTTGAGTAATAGAGAATGAAGAAGGATAGAGAAATGTGCCGGGAAGATGAAGGAACCGAAAAGAAAAAAGGGACAGTCATAAATGTTTTTTACCGAAACAAATAAGTTTGACTTAGCTTCTTTTTCCAAGGAAGAAGCAAGTTCGGTTTTTTTTAAACGTGACATCATCGGTACATTTAGGCGGGAATTAGATTAACCATGACATGCCACCTAGGATAGTTTTTTGGGGGAAAAGGTGAATAGTGTATTCTCTTTTAGTATATAGTAATAGATTACAAGGAATGGGAATACGGTTGCTCATCTTGTTGCTAGAAGGGAGATTAATGTAGGTGAGGAAGTAATTTGTACAAACTCTTTTCCCCAAAGTATCATAACTTTGGCGGATATTGACATAAACTAATCTTCTTCCGTTTCAAAAAATAAAAGATACATTAGTAGCTACTATAACTTGATTGGTGACCACTTTATGTCATTTTGGAATCACTTTAAGTCATTTAACCTAAACTTGATTGGTGATCAGTTTTGGCAGTAAGTTTTTGTCTATTTGTGATCACTTTAATTAATTTAGTATCCACTATAACTTGATTGTTGATTAGTTTCTTATTACCATTTTTGAGACTCCTTTATAATATATAGACACTAACAAGACAATGAAGCTGAAACTGTTACATGCATTAAGTATCCACTTTAACTCGTTTAGTAACCAGTTTAGGTTTATTTGTGACCATTTTAACTCAATTCTCCATCCGTCAGTGAGAAGTTTCAAATTCAATTACTTACTGCTTTCCTAATTCTTCTATAAGGCTAAACAAGTTCTCATTGCAACATACCGCTCTCCTAATTTATTGTCATTTGGGTTCTTGTTATTTGAAAGATGCTTAATTTTTTGGCAATTTATTTCATCAAGTAACTAGTTTACTTCCTTATGTGACCATTTTAAGTTCTTTGGTAGCCACTTTATTTTTTTGTAAGCGTTTTGAATCATTTGGTTTTCACTTTAAATGAATTTGTTGTATAATCTGATTTCACTTATTATTTTTGTTATTTGACTTTTATTTTTTGCATAACCCTTTGATCAAGCTCGATTGAAGTTGGGGCGTGACCTAGATGTTTGCTACAACATGCACACAAGAAGGTTGGAGGAGCTCAAAAAGAGTGCAAGAGAGAACTCTGATGGATCAACCGTTAGAAAATCCCGAAGTGTTGAAGCAAATTGATAAGATCGAGAAGCTCCTACAAACAACTAAGAAATCGGTTGCGGGATTTGACTTGGGTATACCCGAGCTCCACGACATACCACACCCACACAAACAACAACCTCAAATTCCCACCAAGCAAGCAGATGAAGCTAATCAAACGTTTTGCAGGAGATCGTAAAGACACCAACACGTACCAAACACAACCATTGTAGTTCTGCAAAAGCTGCAAAAACCATCTCCCCCGAAGCAAAACTCTCATGTGAAGGAATCCGGACCAAAGAACTAGATCCTCTCCAAGAAGTAGTTTGAACAAAAACCGATTTGCTTACTAACAAGTGATGATTAGTTAGTTTTGAACAAAACTAGAACTTTATATAATTAGTAGAAGTACAAACAAAACAATTACCACTGGTTTGTTATTTTGCAAAATTATGCTGGAGTGGTACTCAACTTTAGGTTCTAATTACAAGTTATGTTGATCAATAAGTTTTATGTTCTTAAGTGACTTGTTATATGTCAATTAGAGACCATGATATGCCAATTAGTCACTATTCCATGTTGACTTTAGATTTCTTCAAATTAGAGACTACTTTAATCCATTTGATGCTTGGCAAATTAGTCACCTATTCATTTGCTGATTACTTTAATTTAGACTCATATTGAATATCACTACTGACAAAATTAACAAAATATTGAAAAAATAGAAACCTTACATAGTTAATAAATAACTACTTTAATTCATTAAGAGACTAATTTAAATTCATTTAGGGCTTAATTTAAATTTGACTCCAAATCAATTTTACAACAGAACAATTCAAGTTAGTGAAAAATATTGCTGAACAACTGAAAAAATTTAATTAGTTACTAGTTTAATTCATTTTGAAACTATATAAATCCATTATGGGACTACTATAAATAATTTAAAAAACACAAAGCTGAACATCTAATATATTTCAATAAGTGACTATTTAAATTCATTTGGTACCTAATTTAAGCTATTGGTGCCCACTTTAATCTATTTACTGAATATTTAAGAAATTAATTACAAAATATATAATAACTGAGAAACTTCAATTGTGAAATGGAAAGAACCAAATGTATTTATTATCATAATCACTAACAAAATGTCACTCCAATTACATGTGTGGGTTCCTAAATGTTAAAAAAATAATAAGTGACCAACAATAACCATTGTGTCACTAACATCAATCATCAGGTGACCACTATAATCATTCAAGAAGCTACAACAATCTAGCAGGAGGAGTGTAAGCACCGAACTCCTTTGCTGCATTAGAAAAAACAAACAGCAGATTTGTCGCCTCGATTTTTGCTTTTCTCAATCCCTGACTTTGGCCTCACATTTCTTCCTTTGGTTTTGCACTAAAGAGGATCAAAAACAGTGATAGCAGAAAAACTTGATGTAGTGGGATGTACAGAATCAGATTCTAAATCAGCAACATCAAGGTTAGGTAACAAAGCCTCCACAACACCAAGATCACGCATATAGCCCTTCGCCACAATCTTCCTTGCCTCTTCATTATCATCACATCTCATGATAAGATTGTTGTACACCCTACACATTTGATAACGCCAAGGGATGCGGTCTTTCTTCAATGATGACATGTTCACCCCTCCCAACCCTAGATACTAAAACCCAACGTCCGGGAATCATAATATCATGAGCCATGGAATCACAGAGGACCATAAAATGGATAAAAAGGAAAGAATTGAAATATCAGGCAAAATTCTTAATATAATCGTCACTGCAAAAATGAAAAAGCTTCTCAAAAAGAAAGGAATCATAATATCAGTAATCTTATATGCTGCATCTTGTGTTCAATTAGAGAAAGTTTTATGCAGATAAGAATCTCCCAATCTAGTTATTTCTAAAATCTACTTAGCTCATCAATCATCATCAGCATTCTTTACCTACTTACCTTTTGACTGTCCATTAAGTAAGTCTTTCCATGAATCAAAAACGTTGATGGATCTGTTGTTGTCCAACTGGAAGCAACGGTACAAGTTGGATCTTTCGCAAGTGTAGTACCATAGCAACAAGAAATGCCTTCTTTTGCGGCCATCTCTACCAAATCTACATAGCCCTTCTTATGCACTGGATTAAACGAAACCAGGTCAAGTATATACGAGCACTTTTAAAAGCTATTAATGGAAACACAACTGAAAAGCAGGCCGTAAGTGTACAACAAAATATTATGATTTGAGGATTCAACTGACCAGCTAACTCGTGCAATTTTTTGAAGAGAAATATCTAAATTAGTCGTTCCAAAACATATAGATTTTGAATTGATTTCCTTAGAACACCAATAAATCATTACTAAAAAACCTTATTCACACACAAATTCACTGGAATTATCAGCAATTAATCACAGTTAAATCCTAAATTAATAAAAAAATAAAATTGTAACCTTGGAATCTCGCTGAGGAACACCATCCTCGAGGGTGAAATAAACAGCATCAGTATAACATCAAAAAAAGCTAATTAACAAAGATTAAAATAATGTGGATGGAAAATTACCTCAGAAAACAATCGAATCAGATATTCAGCGCGAAAATATTGAAAGAGCAAACCTCGACACCGTCGGCTCGCCGATTTCAATTCTTCTTTCACAATTCATTAGAAGAAAATTGGCGTCTATAAATCAGTGAATTTCTACCCGTACGAATCAATCTGCCACAAAATAAAACCCTAATTAACAACAGCAAATTCACAATTGCAGATAAATTACTTTGCTTGTTAATTGAAATACCTAATTCTCAAGATCTGAAAAAAACAATTCTCAAAATTTGAATTGATTGAGGATAATATTCATGTAATTGTAGTTACACGAGCATCCGAAGAGCGAGAGGAACAAAATTTGGAGGGGGAAGAGAGAGAAAGAGAAAGGATTATGTTAGTAACAGAATGTCAATGTCGCTGGGTTGGGATTGGGGATAACAGAATGTTGCTGGGTTAAATGACGCTGGTTGAGGTTGCGCTTCTCTATAAGAATTGGGCCTCGGCTGGCCTAACTTTAATTTGTGTACAAAAAGAAAAATCGATTTAATTTTTTTTCCATTTAATTGCACGGCCGAATAAAAACAACAGGGTCACTGTTGTTATTCGCCGCAAGTGAACGCATACAACATAATAATGGAACTCATGAAGTGCACTGAACATGATAGACAATTTGTGTTTTTTACTTGTTATTTTTTCAAAGTCAGACTAACATAATAATGGAATGGTGACCTTAGTTAAAGACATGATGAAGAAGCTTATGCTACAGGTGGATTATTGCTGCCTGAAGAAGATGCAATTTGTTTTTCTTTTGATTAATTGATGACAAAACAAAACAACAACTAAATTTAATTAAATAAAAGATACCTACAACTAGATTAGATGAACAATCCAATTGATGAAGATGGAAATTAGAGTAGCAGTTTTGGGAGTAAGGAGGAACGCAATTCCCCTGTTTTTTTTACGTGATACAAGAAGAGAGAAATATTTTTTTTTGTTTTCTTTTAAGAACTAATTTAATATAGGTTTTGTCAAACCCTAATTAGAAAAGGATAACTAAGTCCTACTAGGTAAAAACTCTTCCATCTTAAGTAAAATATTACAATACTATTTTATTTCAACCTTTAAAATACATAATTCACCTATAAAAATTATAAAATTGTTGAAAAAAATACGGAGTATTACATAAGTTATGAGGTTGATAGCATTGATGTACTTACTTCTAAAGTAGATGCTTTAGTTAATCAATGGAAGTCATCTACCATGTCCCCTTTCTCATCTAATGTCTCCATGTTTTGTCATTCCAAAAACCACAATTCATGTCCGCCTCCCAATGTGTCTCATATGAGTAGGTATGTGAACACTCCCCATTTCGGTCATACTAACTTGCCCATGCATTTATTATTTTGTGATACTTGTGGAGCGTATGACCACTATTATTCCACTACAACAAATCATCACTTGTGCCACAAATTATGCCACGAGAAATCAAAATTCGTGGCATAATTGCATCTAGCCACGAAAAAAGTAAATTATAACACTATATCTAAATATGATGAAAAATTTATGCCACGGGTAATTATTTTCCCGTGGAAAATATCATAATTATGCTAGATGTATGTTTTTTTTGTGGCCAACTTTACACTTGTGCCATGAGTAACAAATTTCTCGTGGCAAACAAATATTTAAGCCACGATTTTTACCACATTACAATTTTTCGTGGCTAAATATACTTTTGCTACGGGAAAATATAATATTGTTGCATATATTAAATTTATCTAAGATTTTAGTTTTTTTTAAAAAAATAATTATTTTTGTGGTGCTAAAATTAACTTGTATAACAAATTTATCCATCAATTTTGTTTTTCTGTACTTCAAATCTCGGAACTATTTGTTGTACCACTAACACTAATTGATATCACATTAACATAATACAAATTAAAAATAGGATATATTGGCCTATTTTCGTTAAATACTTAAAATTTTCTTATATAAATGAAAAAAGTGTACGATACTTGTAAATTTGTTAACGGTTCTTTTACATTTTCAAACTTTTTCCAATTAATTTTTTAGGTACACACTTAAGCATATTTGGTTGACTCTTTTTATTTCATTTTTATCAAATGATTTACTCTTTTTTTCTTACTTGGTGAAGAATACCAATAGCGCAATTGCAAAATTGATTCGTGCTAATCTCAATATGCTTAGGGCAGTATAGGCAATTTGAGGATAGAAAAAAATATAAAAGCCTACTCGGTATTAGGCTGAGTTCTCAACTTCTCAGTTATCACCATTAACTCAACTCTAGAACCGTTCTACAACCTACCAGGCTACCAATGCAAATTCTCGCATCATCGATCACACTATTAATCGTTCAATTGACTCACACACGTCGGTAAGTTTGCAATTCAATTGATTGGAGTTTACAATCTGTTTCTTTGAAAATTGATTTCTTTCCAGATTTCTGTTGTAATATGAAATTCTTGTTATCATGATCTTGATTGTATTGTGAATATGTATTATGAAAATTATAATATGAAATTTTTATCGGAAATTGTTATATGAGATAGTAACCTAAAATTGTAATCCGAAATTTTAATTTTATAATATTGACAGTAATCTGAAAACGTATTTTCTTTGTTGCATGTATTTGTTATTTTGAATTTGTTGAGTGCATTTGCAATATGAATTGAAAGTTTGGCAGCAGTCACAAGTTTCCTGGCCTTTTGTTATTTTTTGGGTATTTTTCATAGTGTTGAGTCTCTGCCTAATCTATTGGATGGTACACTTGAAATTGGGAAGTGGGTTTTGGTGGTGTTTTTGAGTGATTTGGAAAGATGGAGGAATTGGGGCTTTTTTTTCTGATGAAAGGAAATTGCATAAATTAGATTAGAGTATTGGCCTTAAGCTTGTTTTAATCCAAAATAGTAATCTGCATTCAATTCTATGAACCATGAACAACCACAAAAAGATATAAACTGCCGAAAGAGAAAGCATTAAGTTAGTAATCCCAAGTGGTAATTAGATTATTTGTTATAATCTTACTATTCAAACTATTTGGAATTAAGTTAGTCCTATAATCCGCTCAAATGTATCAACTGCTATACTACCAGAAGATTACTAGCTAGATAAGTCTAAAACAGTACCCTTTTAACCAATCAAAAAAATAAAAGAGCCAAATCAATCAGCTCAAGCATCATCTAATCAGAAGTATGTGCTATATATCACTATTAAAATGAAAGCACCAAGAAAACGAAAAGAAAAGGTAAGCATCAATCAAGCATGGATTTCTGAAGATTATCAAGCCTTTTACAGTAGCCTTGTATAGCTAAGCCCATATGTTTATTAGATTGTATATATTCTCTTCCAGATTAGTAAATACACTCAAGAGAGAATAATTGCGTCTCTACATACTCCACACCATCTATCTGTCAACTCATTATATTGGCTGTAATTTGCATCAGCTTCTTTATAATTGAATACTTTTGTTCATATTACTTCCTTTTCTTTAACACTTACACACACACACACACACACACACACACACACACACACTGCACACACACACACACATATATATATATATATATATATATATATATATATATATATATATATATATATATATATATATATATATATATATATATATATATATATATATATATATATATATGTTGTTGTACACTCAATGAATCGATGCAAGGTTATTCCATGTTTTAATAAATAACTCCACTAATCAGTGTCTTTCTGTCTCTCATAACTTTTTCTGCTACCATTTATGCTATTAGATTCTTAACAACTTTCTGATATATGAACAAGAAAGTAGTGTTTAATCAGAAAGTAGTGTATTGAAGAGAAATAATGAGGAAGGTAAAGCTTGTAACAATTAAAACCATCATCCAATCGATATATTGTTTTGCACACCTTTGACTTGATGAGTTGAAAACATAGAGTGGGTATTTTTAAACGGCTTTAGGAAAGGGCTTAAGTTCTGCCTGTTGAAGATCATATGAAATCCCTACTATGAGGCTTCTTGCTCTCTTCAAAATGCCCTTTACTCTATTCGCTGGTCAGGATTACCTTTGTATTTGTCTCCTCCTTATCGGTTGAAGTATTGTTTGACTGATTACCTTTTCTTTCTTGTTCTTATATTGGACCACTTAACATTTTGACAATTATGTTACTTTAAATCTTTGATTAAGGCATATAAAACTATTTCCTGGAATAATGTTGGTGAGTATGATTTGTGTTTCATATTTGTTATCTGATTGATTAAAATGCTATGTTGAGGATTGTGATGATTTAATGAACAAGGTATTTTACTAATTCAAAAAGTAAATGCTTGAACTTTTCCTTTTTAGAGCTTTATAGTTTTTTGCAAGTCTTAATTTTATGAATATTGGGTATCTAAATATGATGAGCTGCTGGATGGGGCCTTTGCTGGTGGTGTTGTTGACTGGGTAGCGTGGATTCTTATTGTATTTAACCATTAGGATACAACGAAAATAATACAATATCATGGGCAATTTACAAAGGAATGTGGTCTTACATGGTGGGACGGAGTGCTGGAGGAGATTTTGGATAGAACGTTGAGTTTACTTAATGCATACTGTTATTCTAGTATGAACACTAGACCAACTACAAGAGGGGGGTGAATTGTAGTTGAGGGAAAATTTTCGAATTGTATTGCGGAATTAAAATAAACTTAAAAGCGAAAGAGATAAACATACAAGATATTTACAAGGAAAACTTCCTAGGCCCAATAGGAAGAAAAACCTTGACCACGTGGGATTTTAACTCAAACTCTCTTTACAATAATAGGCCAAAAGACTCTATCTTTTACAACCTATTAACGGACCTTCTCTGATCCTCTAGGAACTTGTTCCCATTCACTCAGTTCCCCCTGAACTGATGACACTCACTTTGACTTCACTCGAAGTCTTCTCTTTTCTCTCTTTCTTTCTCTCTCTTGATTACAAGGATATTTTCTAATTTTTCTCTCACCCAAATACTATTACAATAATAAGTATGTTGAATATGAGAGGAAATTACAAGAAAACTTTCTAAGTTGATAATCAATTTTCGCTCAAGAAAGTCGTAAGTTTTCTTCAAGTAATTCCTTCCTTAAATAGCTGCTGCAAATCCTTATTTTTCTGGACATTTAGTGCTCCACGTTCTCCATGATGTGCGCTTGTAATGGTGTAAAGATCATGGCTCAATTTTCGCTGCACATTCTCCACAAACATTGCAACGGTAACTAACAACCTCCACTATCCGTTAGTGGGCATTAGACACGCAGGTGGATAGAGTTAGTTGGAGAGCTTCAAGGAGTTAGCTCCACAAAATCAGCCACGCTTATTCCAACTGTTTTTCAAACAATATCAACAGCACAAAATATCTAATAACTTGAAGAATCTTTTGTTCAAAGATTCTAAGTTACTACAATATTAAACATACCTTATAATAAAATAATTCAAAGTGTATAAAATAATATCTTGACTTAGATTAAATAATAATCTTTCTCCACAAGATATATATGCAATAATAAACATTACATTGTTTTTGGATTTTATATTTTTAAAAATAAAAACTATATATTAACCTAAGTATTTGGCGTCATCAAAACATGGAATACAACAATATTCATCCTTTCTGATGATGGCAAATATAACGCATATAAAAATATAAAATTAACAAAAAGTAATAAACTAAAGAGAAAGAAGAAAAATAAAATAACCATTGCAAAAGAATCAAAAGCTAATGAGATTAAAAATAAACAAACAAAACTAACAAAAGATGTAAACAAAAAAACTAGTACTAAGCTAACTAGCACTAACAATCTAATTAATGCTAACATAAATCAGTTTTGAAGACAAGCAAAGAAAAAACCGAAAAGCATCACCTAGAAACTAAGAAGACAAGAATTTTATTTTATGTGCCACTCTACTTCTCCCTTTTGTCATCATCAAAAACAACTAAGTACCCAGCAGAACTCTAAGAGTGCATCATATACAACAATGTCAAGACTTAGTAGCTCAAACATTCATCTAATAATACTAGCCATCCAAACATTTTAATGAGCATATTAAGTTGGGATCAATGCACTTAGACATGAGAAATGCATAAGCTGGGTTCATGAAAAATAAAGGAAAAAAGCAAAGAGGACAAGAAAATAATCAAGAGAATAGAAGATGAAAAGAGATAAAAGATAGAAAAAGATATAAACCAAATAAAATTATCACCAAAAACTGATGTGTTATTCACATCCAAAAGGGCGATAAAAAGAAAGTAACAACAAACCACCATTGTTTAATACAAACCAAAAAAATTTAGCAACAATGTTTCATCAGATTATAGGGAAGGAAAAGGAATTAGGGCTTGGAGGGTTTGGGGCGAACAACATAAGAAGAGACCATAGCGTCAATCTTCTCACGAACTGCATATTCTCCTTTCTTCACTCCTGCTAGGATCTGCTCCTGTTGAGATCAACTCTGGCAATCCTGGCTTCAACACCCTGGACTCTTGTGTGCGAGTGGGACAGAGACTCCTGAATTGAATGTAGAATACCAAGGAGACTAGTAGTGGAGAGAAGGGGAAAATCAACAGCCTGTGATCCTGATGGAGCCTGATCCTCCTCCAGATCAATATGAACAGCACCCTGACCCTGTTCCTTGGGAGCCTTGGACACTGCAATTCTTTGACTCTTCCTCACTGACCTAGGTCCTTCAGCACTGACCTCCTCCTCAAACTTCCTCTTGTTTCCAGTCTCTACGTTTCCCTTAGGTTCTGCAACCTCAAACTCTAACTTCCCACCCTTTACCCTCAGAGACATCCTGGATAAAGTATCTTTGGTCAAATTGTTATCAGGCTCTGAATCAAAGGAGGTACTAGAAGGGAGTTTTATTTGGTTCTTCTTGAGGATAACAGAAATGAGGTTTGCATACCCAACTTTTGTGTTGTGGGTAATACAGTAGGAAATGTGAGAGATCAATAAAGCAGGGAAGTTTATTTTTATATTCTTAGCAAGGCAATACATCAAAGAAAGATCCATGAGGCTCGCTTGAGTCCTCTTGGAAGTTCTTCGCAAGATAAAACGCCAAACTAAGTGAAAAAAAAATTTGTGGTAAGGAGAGAGATCTTTTTAATCTAGGGACAGGTCAGAATCCTTACCCCCAAAGTAACCCAAAATAGTAGAATTAGAAGCGCCATTGACATTCAGTTTGGCCCTACCCTTAACATAGTCTTTGTACCCTTCAGTTGGTACCTCAAACCATTCACCCAGATTCTTTTCATTAAACTTGACCAATTTTTCATTAACAACACATGTATAAACCCTCGGTATTGTCAAAACTAGCAACAAACTCACTCATCGCACTCTCATAAAGACCCTCATCAAAACTTAATACTTTAACCCATTTTTGAAACTTAACAAGATCAAGAAACTGACCCCACTTAATTTTCTTGCACCAAGAAAAATCAACGCAAAACCCTATAATGTACTTGGAGGATTTAGTTTTGTTACCCCTTTTTGTAGGAACTAAGACTTCCTTTTCTAGCTCTGTTTCCGCGTCAACCAAATCGCCCTCCTTCTTTGGAGAGATTAATTCATTTTCAGCCGAATTATCTCGAGAACCTAGGCAATCTTCATTTGAGTTGGAAGATTCATTCTCACTTTCGTTGTAATCCACCAGAGGTGAAGATTTTTCTGCCGAGAAATTTTTGGTATCATCGGAGGTTTTTCGATTCGGAGCCATTGAGGGTTTAGGTGAAGAAGATGAAGTTGAGAGGTTTTGGAGAGAGAGAGAGAGACAAAGGCGGTTTTGCAGACTTAATGGTTTTGGGTAAAATAGGTGATTTTGCCGTGTAAATTTGGTTAAACGTGATGGGGTTTTTATTTGGGGAAGATTTATGGGGGATGGTGATAAAGAATTAAATGCGGCTTTAAATCCAATGAATTGTTTTATTTTTCGGTTTGTACATGAACGCTGATGAAGCATTGCCAAAAACAAATTTATTTGTGGGGGATGAATGAAGAGAGATAATAAATTTATGGAAAAGAAAATAAAAAGGAATTAAATAAAATGGAGAGAATATTTACGTGGAAAAAAATAAAAGAAGTAGAAGGTGTGAACTCATGCATGTTACATGTTCAAGCTATATGTACACAGAACTTACTTATTTTTGCTCAAGTATATGCATGGACAATAAGGTGAGTATTATGAAGACTAATGTGAGTCCTTTACAATGACTGTGCAATGGATGAATAAATTCACAAGATGTTGCTGGCCACTTAGTGTAATCTTATAACTAAGGGTTTTATTTGAAGTAGTTCACTTAATGAATTCTAATCATCCCTATCTCTAAGCGAATTTTCTCAAACTTTTCTCTAGGAAGTGGTTTAGTCAATATGTCAGTTATTTGATTTTCTGTTGGACAAAATTCGACTTTAACAAGACCTTTTTCTATGTTATCCTTAAGGAAATGATGCCTAATGTGAATATGCTTGACCCTTGAATGATGAACTGGATCTTTAGAAATGCAAATTGCACTAGTATTATCACAATAGATAGGAACACACTTAAACTTGATACCAAAGTCTCTTACCTGTTGCTTGATCCAGAGGATGGTAACAGCATGCAGCAGCAGCCACATACTCTGCCTCTGCAGTGGACATGGCAACAATATTTTGCTTCTTTGAGCTCCAAGAGATCAAGCTTGTTCCTAGGTACTGGCAATTCCAGATGTGCTCTTGCGATTAACCGAGTCTCCAGCATAATCCGCATCCGAATAGCTTATTAGGTCAAAAACATTACTTCGAGGATAGAACAAACATAAATCATCGCTTCCCTTCAAATACCTTGAATTCTCTTAACTGTCGTTAAGTGAGATTATTTGGGATTTGATTGGAATCGAGCACATAAACCAACACTAAAAGAAATATCGGGTCTACTTGCTGTTAAGTAAAGTAATGAACCAATCATACCTCGATATTGCTTCTCGTTTACACACTTACCATTTGAATCTTTAACCTTGTTCCTGTTCCTATGGGAGTGTGGTTGGTTTTTTATTGGTCCAATCCATATTTCTTCATCGGTTTCTTGGCATATTTTTGTTGATGGTTCATCGTTCCTCTTTCATTTTGCTTGATTTGCAATCCCAAAAAGAAGTTCAACTCTCCCATCATACTCATTTTGAACTCACTACACATAAGATCAGCAAACTCCTTACAAAGAAGATCATTAGTTGCATCGAATATTATATCATCAACATAAATCTGGACTCTAATATGTCTGTTCCTTTTGATCGAAGGAACAAGGTTATGTCAACTTTACCTCTTATGAAATCATGTGAAAGCAAGAATTTTGACAACCATTCATACCAAGATCTAGGAGCTTGTTTCAACCCATAAAGGGCTTTATCAAGCTTATAGACTTGATTTGGAAGTTCCAGATTTTCAAATCCGGGCGGTTATTCCACATAGACGTCTTCAAGTAAAAAGCTATTTAAGAATGCACATTTTACGTCCATTTGGTACAACTTAAATCCCATAAAGGCAGCAAAGGCAATCAAAATTCTAATTGCTTCTATCCTAGCAACAGGAGCAAAGGTTTCATCGAAATCAATACCTTCTTGTTGATTGAATCCTTTGGCTACAAGTCTGGCCTTGTTCCTTACCACTGTTCCATGCTCATCGAGCTTGTTCCTGAAGACCCACTTAAGTCCGATAACTTTTTGGTTCCTTGGCTTAGTTTCCAGGTGCCAGACCTTGTTCCTCTGGAACTCATTCAGTTCCTCTTGCAAAGCATTTATCCAATCAGCCTCTTTGAGTGCTTCCAAATGATCCTTAGGTTCTGTCATAGATAAGAAAGCATGAAAGGCACAAAAATTCTTCATTTGGGATCTCGTTTGAGTTCCCTTTTCAATATCACTTATGATTAATTCAAAGGGATGAGAATTTTGGTGTTTCCAAGGCTTTGGATCAAATCTCCTGGTTGCATCTTGAGTTTCTTGAGGTAGTTGATTCACTTGATCTTCTTCAGGTTAAGGGGTTCCTTCATCTTCTTGAGTTCCTCATGTTGCTTGTTCCTCGGGTGGATCAGGCACAGGGTTCTCTGGATCAGGAACTTGCTTCTTGTCTTTTCCTGCAGGGGTTAGTTCCTCATCACAATGATCAGACTCTTCAGGACGAGTCAAACCAATTTCAAAGTTATCATCATGACTATGTTCCTACAAGGAGTTAGTCTCATCAAATAGAACATGGGCACTTTTCTCAACACACATTGTTCGCTTATTGTAAACACGATAGGCCTTACTTCTTATGGCATATCCTAGAAAAATAGCCTCATCACTTCTAGCATCGAATTTTCCTAAATTGTCCTTTCTATTATTATGTACAAAGCATTTACATCCAAAAACACGAAAGTAAGTGATATTGGGTTTTCTTCCTCTAAGGAGCTCATAAGGTTTCTTCAATGTAATTGGCCTTAGCATGACACGATTGATGATGTAGCATGTCGTGTTCACTGCTTCAGCCCAAAAAGAATTCGGAAGACCGCTTGCAATCATCATCGTCCTTGCCATGTTCTCATGGGTCCGATTCTTCCTTTCGACTATACCATTTTGTTGTGGTGTCCTTGGAGCTGAGAAGTTATGATCTAATCCTTCATTGCTGCAAAATTCATCAAACTTGGAGTTTTCAAACTCCTTACCATGGTCATATCTTAAATGTTTTAATTTAAAACCACTTGTTCTATGAATTTTTTTTAGCAAAGGTTAGAAATTCATCAAACGTCGCATCTGTACTATGAAAAAAAATAACCCATGTGTATCTTGAAAAATCATTTACTATTACTAACACATATCTCTTACCAGATCGACTTTGGATGCGTACAAGAAGTTCCAGTGGACTCTGTGTGCTTACCATTTTCTTGGATTTGAAAGAGGATCTCACTTGCTTGCCTTTAACACATGAATCACAAACACCGTGGTTCAAAGACTTAATTGTTGGTAAACCAACTACCAAGTCTTTCCCACTTAGTTTATGCAGTATGAACAGGCTTGCATGACCACAACGTTTATGCCATTGTAGAGGATCAGCTTCGATCACACTTAAGCATAGGGGTGTGCACCGGTCCCGAGGCCGGACCGAGCCGGACCGGACTGGACCGGTGGACCGGAATCCGGGGTTTTCTGGACCGGGACCGGACCGGAATTTTTCCGGTCCGGTCCGTCCGACCGGAATTTTTCCGGTCCGGTCCGTCCTGACCTCTTGGACCGGAATTTATTTTTTTTTTAAAAAAAAAACTTTTTTATTTTATTTAAATATATTTATTAATTATATACATTAAAAATTAATAATTTTAATGTCAATAATCCTAAAAGAATAAATAGTAGGTTTTTAAGTTTCTAACTTTCTACCTTTTAATTTTTTTTTAACATATAAATTTTTTTTTTTTTACAAAAATAATAGAAATTCCGGTCCAACCGGTCCGGACCGGAATTTTCCGGGTTTGGACCGGACCGGACCGGTGGACCGGAATCCTGGTTTTCGGCGGACCGGGGACCGGACCGGAATCTCGGGTCCGGTCCGGTCCGGTCCAAATTCCGGTCCGGTCCGGTCCAAATTCCGGTCCGGACCGGTTTGTGCACACCCCTACTTAAGCATGTGAGATTATTCCTAAGAACAAGGTTCAGGTCCACCATGTAGGTGTTCCCTTTCCTCGTTCCCTCAAGGATCTGGGTTCATGTACTTTCATTGCTGACTATACACGACTCATTAGTAAATTTTACAGAATTTCCCTTATCGAAAAGCTGAGATATACTAAGTAAACTATGCTTTAAACCCTCGACCAAAAATACATTATCTATGGAATGTGACTGAGATTTACCAATCTTACCAACTGCTACTAAATTACCTATAAGATTGTGTCCAAAGGTCACAGTTCCTTCATTGTAGACTGAGAGTGAGAGGAATTTGGATCTATCTCCTATCACGTGCTTAGAACAACCGCTATCGAGGTACCACAGGTTGTTCCCCCTCACTTCAGCATGTATCATAGCAAACTAGTTAGTGGTAGGAACCCAGTCTAGCTTGGGTTCCTTTGTTGGACTTGAGTGTTTCTTAATTTTCCATACCTGTTTCACTAGGTACGTGTTCCTCTTAATACGTTCTTCTCTGGTGGAACAGTCAGACATAATGTGACCACTGTTCCCACAGTAAGAACATATTTTACTACTTAGCAGATCAACATATTTTTTCTTTTTGTTCTTCTTCTTGTAATTGAAACCGAGACCATCTCTTCCTTTGTTTTGATACTTTTGTATCCAAGTGACTGGATCAGGAAGCTTGTTCCTTGAGAGTTCCAGTTTCTTCCTTAATAGAAGATTTTCTTGTAAAACATTTTCATAATCATTTTTCAAAATTTCAGCATTGATTCTGGTATTAGTTGAAGAGACTGTTCCTTCAAGAACACACAGTTTCAATTCTGCCAATTCCAAATTCAAAAGATAGTTCTCGTTTTTGACTTTTTAAAATGCTTCTTGATAAGCTCTACTCTTGTCAAAAATTTCAAAGAATCTTTTCTCAGTGTCACATTTTAATGTGTTAAGCCAATTTGAATAGTTTTTAGTGACTTTCAAGGCATTAAACTTGATCTCTTTTTGCACAAACTTCCTTGTAGTCATCTAAGGTTTCTAATAAAAGTATTAGTAATTGACTTTTATTAAGTTGTGTATGTTCCTCATCAATGACATTAAAACTTACCTTGGGGTTAGATGATTCCACTTTATCCTCGATATTCGCCATGAGACATAGATGGACAGTTTCTTCTTCAGCCTGTTCCTGCTCCTCTTCTGAGTCAGACTCTCCCCATGCTGCAACCATGACTCTCTTCATATCATTTCTCGAGAAAGGCTTTTGTTGTTCCTTGTCCTTCTCTTTGTACTTCCCTTTTTCTTTCTCGTTATCCCATTGAGGACACTCCTTGATGAAATGATCAAGGCCTCCACACTTATGACAACTTAACTTCGTTGGTTTCTTTGTGACCTTTCCTTTGTAATTCTTGTTGAAGAATTTCTTGAATCTTTTTACAATCATTGCAGCTTCTTCATCATCAGTTTCTGAATCTTCTTGTTCCTCTGACTTGAGGGCCAGAGCCTTAGGCTTCGACGATTCAGTTTCATGAGTTTCTAGCAGTAACTCATGGGTCATCAAGGAACCAACAAGTTGTTCAATGTTGAACTTTGTGAAGTCCTTTAATTTGTTTCCAACAATGTCGTAGTCTTGGCCATCCATTTCTCATCTTGTGGTAGACTCCTTAATACCTTACGAACCTGTTCCTCTGGAGAGATTATCTTTCCCAAAGATTCAAGTTCGTTTATTATGTTTGAGAAGCGAGTGAGCATGTCTTGAACATGCTCCTTTTGTTTCATGTGAAACAATTCGTTCTTATGCATAAGCATATCAATCTTTGATCGTTTCACTTCGCATGTTCCTTCATGTGTGATTTGAAGGAGTTCCCACATTTGCTTAGCAGTCTTGCATCCCATGACTCGGTTGTGTTCATGGGGACCAAGACCACAATGGAGCAGCTTCTTGGCCATGTTGTTCATTTCCATTTTGTCATAGTCATCTTTGTCAAACTCGGCAAGGGGTTTTGGAATCAGTTCCCATTTCTCGTTCTTCTTTGTGACTTCAATGTCATCAATTTCAATTACCTTCCATACTTGGTATTTTTCAGCTTTGATAAATATCTCCATACGATTCTTCCAGTATGGATAATGCTTGCCATTGAACATAGGTGGGCGTGGAGTTTAATACCCTTCATCAAGCTTTTCTCCCGTTGTGTTCATTGTTCCAGGTACAATCTCCTCAGTGTTAGCTGATTCTTGAGGTACTAGGCTCTAATACCAATTGTTATTCAAGTATGAACACTAGACCAACTACAAGAGGGGGGTGAATTGTAGTTGAGGGGAAATTTTTGAATTGTATTGCGGAATTAAAATAAACTTAAAAGCGAAAGATACAAACACACAAGATTTTTACAAGGAAAACTTCTTAGGCCCAATCGAAAGAAAAAAACCTTGACCACGAGGGATTTTGACTCAAACTCTCTTTACTATAATAGGCCAAAAGACTCTATCTTTTACAACCTATTAATGGACCTTCTCTGTTCCTCTAGGAACTTGTTCCCAGTCACTCAGTTCCCCCTGAACTGATGACACTCACTTTGACTTCACTCGAAGTCTTCTCTATTCTCTCTTTCTTTCTCTCTCTTGATTACAAGAATATTATCTAATTTTTCTCTCACCCAAACACAATGAATATTAAAATAATAATAAGTATGTTGAATATGAGAGGAAATTACAAGAAAACTTTATAAGTTGATATTCAATTTTCGCTCAAGAAAGTCGTAAGTTTTCTTCAAGTAATTTCTTCCTTAAATAGCTGCTGCAAATCCTTATTTTTCTGGACATTTAGTGACGTTCTCCATGATGTGCGCTTGTAATGGTGTAAAGATCATAGCTCAATTTTCGCTGCACATTCTCCACAAACATTGCAACGGTAACTAACAACCTCCACTATCCGTTAGTGGGCATTAGACACGCAGGTGGATAGAGTTAGTTGGAGAGCTTCAAGGAGTTAGCTCCACAAAATCAGCCACGTTTATTCCAACTGTTTTTCAAACAATATCAACAGCACAAAATATCTAATAACTTGAAGAATCTTTTGCTCAAAGATTCTAATTAAGTTACTAGAATATTAAACATACCTTATAATAAAATAATTCAAAGTGTATAAAACAATATCTTGACTTAGATTAAATAATAATCTTTCTCCACAAGATATATATGCAATAATAGACTTTACATTATTTTTGGATTTTATATTTTTCAAAATAAAAATTATATATTAACCTAAGTATTTGACATCATTAAAACATGAAATACAACACATACAATAGAGTACATGTCTGACCTAGTGTAGGAATGCCAACGAAGAAGGAGAATGTCATGCTTAATTGGTGTTTTCCACTTGAAGGAGTGGGCAAAATTATCATTGATCAGGTAGTGCTTCGTGAGGGATTATCATGGGTGCGTGATTCTTGTGGCATGTACCCATCTCAAAATGTGTCTTGAAGTTAGCATTACTCAAGCCAAAGCTCCTATTTTAGGACTACATCTAGCTGTATAATGTGGATTATTGAGCCTCTTATTTATTGTACTAGAATTTGGTTGGGTGATTACCTTATATGGAGTTGGATGATGTAGTAGCTATTGATTTGTGTTTCAATCAATCATATATTTGCTTTCCATAAAAAAAAAAGTTTCTATTTGCTGAATAAATACCTAATGTAACAATTATTACAACCTGATTCACTAATACTTACTTTTTACGTCGATGAGACTGTGTTATGCATATACTTATTCATGTTTGATTACTTTGTTGTAGGATTTTTGTCTGATTATGACTGTTTTGCATACTTGGTTGTTAGTATTGTATTGTTCTTATCTTTTAAATATAGTATTTTCATAATGTTTTTTTATTCCTTGTAGGTCGGTGAAAAGGAGAATGCAATATTATACGACAGATGATGCATTGTTATTAACTACACCTTAAAGCGATGTGATTTTTCAATTTTCTTTTAATCTGGCAAAAAGATTGGAGGATTGTTTTTATATAGTAGATATTGTTAGGATATGTTTCTTCCGAGTACTATTTTATGTGCGTATATCTAATATCAATATATTCAATAGTTTTTTTTAAGAAAAAAAGCATGGTGCACTATATTTGTTTTTCGATGGTATGATGAGTGGCACACTTGAAATAAACCAAGATTATTATCGCGAAAAGAACTTCTACAGATTTTAAAGGCTACATAAAGTATGTAGCCACATGAACTTCCTTTTGCCACAGGAAGCTTATGGTAATTGAGTTTGTTAGCCATGAGAGGCTTATGTTTGATGGACCTATTAGCCACGGGAGAATTTGTGGCATGAGACTTTGTTAGTCACATAAATTTAAGTAGCAAGGGGGTATGTTAGCCCTAAACTACTCGTGCCAAGGGATATATAGCCCTGGTAAGGCCTGTGGCAAAACTATCTTTTTGGCAATACCGGTGGCATAAAGTTCAAATTATGCCACACCCTTAGTTTTCCCGTGGCGAAATCATAGCCATGGCCACTTGAGCCACGAGAGTTGTTTATAGAATTCCCATGGCTAAAGCACATAGCCATGGGATTTTTTAACTTGTGCCACGATTCTTACCATGCCACAAGTGATGATTTGTTGTATTGTTCCCAATGCAACTTTGTTGACTCTAAAATCTCGTTTTGCCCCCTCTATGGATCAAGTCAATGCCTTAAACCAGAAGTTTGATCCATATTCTAACACCTTTAATCAGGGTTGGCGTCATGACCTGAATTTTGGGTGGAGGAACCAAGGTCAAAGCTCCAATCATAATGGGTTTCGAAATGTCGATCAAAATGTTAATCAAGGTCAAGGCCAACATGGATTCAACCAGTATTTTAGTGTTCAATTTTCTAATATCAGAATTTAGTAGCGAATTTAGGGATTATATATCCTTTTTTATTTTGTCTGATATTAATTTCGCTTTGTAATTTCGCTCGTTAATTACTCATGGATTATTGATTGTTCATCTCCTCTTCCTACTTTGCCTCTCCTTAATCTGATTATAAATTTCGCGTTTTTGTAATATATTTAGGGTTAATTTTTTAAGTATTTTTTTTGTAATTTATTAATTTCGTATATTATTGTTGGTTAATCACAAAAGGATTTTTTGTGATTGTTTGTAATTTATTAATTTCGTTTACAATTGTGGGTTAATCACAATTGATTTTGTGTGGTTCATCTCCTCTCCGCCATCATTGTGGAATGTAATCTTTTTTGGTTCATATTCTCAATAGCTGATCTAGTTACTTGTTATCACTGGATCAGTTGACTGCTTTGTATGTAGTGGAATTTGCCCATGTTAACTAACTGGTCCTGTTTGCCAAGAAAATCGGATCAGTTAATGAAGTTAACTAATCCGGTTTTCTTGCCAAACCGGACCAGTTAGTGATCAACTGATCCGGTTCTGGACCGGATCAGTTGATCACTAAGAGCCGCTCCGTGTCCACCGGATCCGGACCAAAATCGGATCTGTAAGCCCTATTTTGACCGGATCAGATGGGCTTTTTTCCACTAGTGTTGGTTTATTTCTTTTTCATTTGCCTTGGATTCTAAGATTTAGAGTTGTCAAACTCTTAGAAAACCCCTACGAGAGCTTTACTCGTCCTCATTGGCAACCTTGGGGTTTAAATGGCTTGTCACTTACGCTAAAAGTAACCGTGATTCCTACGAAAATGAGTTAGTGTATATAGTTTCCTTTGTTCTACTTTAAGTGTGTTTTTTTTGGTCAATTTTGTCTTGTTTTCTTCATTGTGTCATTTCTTTCCCTCTTATTTCTCTTTGCTCTTTGCTTGAGGAGTGAGATTTATCTCGCTCCTATGGTAGTATTAAGGCTACTTTACATTGTTTATTTCCAATTTTAGTTCATTTTTCCCTTAATTTCACCTCTTCTATTATCTAACTCTCTCTTAGCATATATATACATGTATTTGCATCCCATCCCCCTACTCTTCCATTTGATCTTTGATGTGTAGGAATTCAAGTTCCTACAAGCTTAGAGGGGAATAAAAAGGAAAGCAAAAAGGAAGAAGCTTGTCATGGAAGCCCAAAGCTCGCCTGAGCCCAGAGCCTGTCCGAGCTCAAAGAAGCCCGCCCGGGTGCTTAAGCACCCAAACTTACTGCCTCGTTCGATGGGCGCTTTTTCGCATTTCTTTTACTTTTCGACATTTTTAATTAGGGGAGGTATAAAAACTCCGGTACCCTAATTTTGAAAAGAATCCAGATTTTTAGAAACCAAAGCTTAGCTACCTAGTGTAGGGGAGAGAAAACTTGGCTCAAGTGGTGTAATTTGGAGATAAAAATCAATGAAAAGTGACAAATTTATTTGAAGTTCTTATTTCCTTAGTGATCTTCTCAATCCTTTCTTTCTTTCTTTCTCATTATTTCTATGCATTGCTAGTTAGTCATTTTCATGCTTTAGTTTCATGTTATCATCGATTAATCTTCATGTTTAATAGCTTAATCTAGATTAAAGTTTCCATCTTTCCTTTGTTTCTTCTTGTTTCTTCTTTAGATTTTGTTCTATTTTTGCTTTAAAGTCTTGATTTTTTGTTCTTGGTATTTTTGAATTGGTGATTTATTGCCAGTTTTCCATTTTTAGGATGTTTGCTATTATAATAAGTAGTGAGTAGTTCATTAACTAGGATTCGAGAGTAGCTCAATCGTTGTTTTCATCCTTTTCTCACGAGTAGAGTTTGTTGGGTTTGTTATGTTTGGAATTTGTGCATTTTCAATCATAAATGTTGTTGGTGACTTAGTTTATGGGAGCACTATCACCCTTTGATCGATTTGTTTCCCCTTAACAACTTGCTATTTAGTGGTTGACCTTCAAAAATGATTGATCGATTGTTATGTTTCACTTGCTGACTTATACTGACCTGGGTTCTATTTCAATTCCTATCTTGGCCTATGTTAAGTGATAACACCTCGAAATATAGGTTTTGTTGCAATAATTAGGACTCTAAACTTCCTAAGAAAGATTTTTGAGGTGTTTAGGATTGTTTATTCCCTTTGCATATCCCCTTTAGATGTTAATCCTCGTAACTCTACTTGGTTTTTGGATGTGAATCGTGATTGTGGTGTTTCCTCACTCCGAGCGCTTTTCCTAATTTGATTCCAATAGTTTAAATCCCTAATTTAACCAAAACTTGACGTTTTCTTCGAGTTAGGTTACTCATAGCAGTAACTCTACCCTAGTGAGACCTCCGATCCTTGTGGTTCGACCATTGCTTACCAGTTGACTAGTTTAGGTGGATAGTTAGGACTTTTATTTGATCTTAGGGGAAGTAGCAATGACCAAGTTTTTCCCTTGTTCAACATGTTAGTGAGAATAATTGAAAAATGGGTATGCATAACTATACTATAAATAGAAGGCTTTCTCATTCATTCCAACTTGTCTGATATTAGTGGTCATTCCAAAGGATATGGCTGAGCAGTCATGCTTAGGAGTTCGAGTTAATATTAGTTGGGAGTTTAACGTCATATTATAAGTCCATATATTAAGTCAATTCCATTTGTTCCAAAGTGACATTATGAGTTCCACTAGACTTTCTATATGTTTCTATGAGTTTATTTTCAGGAATTTTTAATAGAGAGATAGAGAAGAGAGATCGAGATCTTGTAATGGGGAATTGGTTAAGGCCGTTTGAGTGAACCTTGTAACTATGAGAAGGGCTTTAAGTAAAGTTGAGGTTATTTTGTTAGGAACGTAAGTGAGTTCATATTGTATAGAAGGGTTTCAACGTTGTGGAAGTTAAAAGAGAAGGGAAAGAAGCTTAGAGTTAAGGAGCGAGAGTGAGCAGGAAATGTTAGAGGGAATTTGAGTTTGTAGAGGAACTTAGGTTTACCTCGAGTTTCTAATAGGTTTGTAATAGAGTTGTTTGGCCTATTATAGTGAAAAGAGTTGAGTGAAAATCCCTTGGGGTCGAGGTTTTTCATTTCCTACTGGGCCTAGGAAGTTTTCCGCGCTAAATCTCTTGCGTGTTCCTTTCGTTATTGTTCCTATTTCCTTACTTGCTTTATGTTCTTATAAATTCCGCAAAATTGTACAGTAAGTTCCATACTACAATTTACCCCCCTCTCGTAGTATTTCATCCTAAACTAACAAGTGGTATAAGAGCTAGTTCTCTAATTTATGCGGGTAACTCCGACGAGGTTTTTCTTGGTTTGGATGATCACCTACAGGGAACTACAAGAAGCGTACTCAACCTTTTGTTTCTCCCAGCACCTCCGAATGGCAAACCATTGTTAATAAAGTGAGAATGATTCAGGTATGAATGTATTTGAGGAATGTATTCCATCTTTGAAATATTTGTATGCATACATATGATATGAGCTTGTTCCTTTGTGGTACTTTTAATGAAATTGATTTATTTACTTTAGAAACTTTCTATTAAATTTTTAAGAAATCAGACGTGATTTGAAAGTTTTTTTATAGGCAAAAATCTGAATTTAAATTTGATTTGAATTTCTTAAGTAAGAAGTGCATATTTCTCGTAGAACATTGCATATTGTGTCTCTGTAACTTGGTTTCCCATCTTTGAAATATTCAGGTGATAATGTTTGTTTTGTAGGTTCAACTAAAGAGATAACTTAATGCATAAGATCAATTTCTTAAATCATGGAACTGAACACTTATTTGATGGAACTAATGGTAAACTTAGATTAGTAGAAAGAGTAAATGGTACAGGAACAATCCAACATTTGGAACAAGTTCCTAATTCTTTTAAAATCGATCTTAGTTCATAGGAACAAAGCATAAGTTCCTTTTCATATTAGATTATATTTTTTGAGGAACTTTATGTTTATTTCATTTTTATGCTTTAATTATATTATCTCTTTTGACTAACCTACTAACATTAAAATGCACAAAGTATTTCTTTTTTATTTGTTTTACAAATTGTATTTCTTAGTTTATGATAACCCAAAATGAAGAAAAAAGTTCATGTTCTTGTATCAAAGGAATGAACACTTTAGGAACAAGTTCTTGAAATTAAAAAAGGAGCTCTAGAGATAATTTTTCCAGATAAACAGAGAATTCATATGATTGAAATGCCAAGGAACTTCAAGTGGCCTCAAGCAGAAGACTCACATTTGATGGATCTGAATTTCAATGATGGAACTCAGGCTGATTGGAACATGAAGGAACAAACACCATTTATTGAGGGGGAATAACTTGTAATAGCTCAACAACAGGTGTTCCAAGCATGATAGACAAATCAATATTACTCTCGCTATATGCTTATGATGAAGGAACTAGCTATAGCTTCATAGACCAATGTAAAATGGTAAGATTGTTCATAAGATCGAGGTTGGTAAGTTAAGTTTCTTATTTCATTTCTTGTCGAGTATTTAATGCACATTTTGATTATTGCTTATAACTCTGTTAATTTGTTTTCAAAATGCTATTTTAGTAAAGCTAAATTGTCTTACTAGTAAGGAACGAAGAAGGAACACACATATGTTGTGCGTCTTGATTCAGTTCCTGAAAGAACTTAATATTTTATTGAAGGTGATTCACTTCTATGTTTTCAAATGTTTTAGGCATGCTATCCCTCATGTGCTTGATAAACGTAGATAAAGGAATTTGGTTATAAGAGTTACTTACATTAAGTTCCTAGTTGAAAACGTTTCTAAAGCATGTATGATCTAAAATCATGCCATATCCTATTTCAAATATTCATATGATGAAAAACACAAGTCTGTTAAAATATATTTATATTGATATGTGTTATATCATAAAAGTTTAAATTCAAGTTTGAAAGAGTCATGTCTTGTGTATTGACAATTGTAGGTGTGTTTTTATTTCGCCTTCGCGGTGTGAGCGCGTATTTGACTACCCCATTGTTAAGGTTTTACTAAAAATGTTTTCGAAGTCGCCAACAAGTCTTTAAAGGAAGATTCATAAACCTAATTGGATATTGGGAAACCTAGGGAGTTATCTAATGTAGATTTGCCCGTCTTGACTCCATAGATGGTCAAAATGATCCAAAGATTAAGTTTGGGGGTGAGGGTACGAATAAAATCAGGAATCAAATTCGCCCATTGATGGCCTCTACTTAATATCGATTCATGTCAATTTTTATGCAATAGAATAACCATAAAATATTTTTATACACCCTAAAAATAATTTAGTCTAGGTTGGTTCAGGAAACACATAAAAGACTTGATTAACAATCAATTTACAAGGTACCTAGCAGGTTGTCCATATTATCTGATTTAGTTAGAACAGTTCCTCGGGTCTTGATTAGCAATAATAACATGTGGTGATAAAAATCATGCATTGAACAATCAGGCAACCATGCACTAATATATGAAAATAAATAGAAAAGAGAAATAAAAGGTTTGAATATACAAAAGAGCAATTTTTATATTAAAGATTTACATTATGAAGGAAATCGTTAGTAATATAAAAATAATAAATTGATTCAAGGACCCTCAGGATAATACCGTGGCTTGGGTCTACGAGATTGACAACCTTCGGGACGAGCAATCGTGAAGCCTGAAGATCTGAACTTGTATGAAAGTATGTATTTTGTTTGTGTTTTGTGTTGAAAAGTATGGAAGTTTTAGAGAGAATTCGTAATAGTTCGTAATGTGTCGAAGTTATAAAGTCGAAGTATCAAGTGTGGAAAAAACCGTTTTAATTCGGAAAATCGAAGCCAATTTAATTTATAGGGAAAACGGAACTGCGCTTCACGCGCCATCTGCGCCAGGCTCAGGATGACGTGTCACGCGCAAATCCACGTTTGATACTTAATATTGGTGTGCCTGACGCGGAATGCCCAATCAGATTCGTACATGTGGTACGCGCTTTGAAAAAGATAAAATTGACAGCCTCTGCATCGCACAGAGAAGTGCGCTTGGCGCAGGACTCTATGTGACACACATGTCTACGTGGCAGTCTCATGCGCTTGGCGCACGCTTACGTGGCAGGGGTGTGCACTTGGCGCAAGAGTGTGCGCTCGGCGCACTTTGGTGCGCGCAGCGCACCTCCTTGGTTTTGACACGTTTTGATAGCCTTTTGATAAAAACGCGTTTTAAAGATTTTGATTTATCTTTTAACTCTGGAAATCTGATTTTACGGGATAAAATCTGATTTTAATTATAAAAAATATCTTTGAAAATATTTATTTTATTTAAATAAAATAATTAATTATCAATGAATAATTAAATGTGCTTTTCAAAGAGTTGGGCTCAAAATACAATGAATTATCATGAATAATTAAGTGGGCATTAAAATAGGACTTTAACACTTTTCGAAATTGTTTTGGGATGGCTTTTCGGACTGCTCTGCCCTTGGGTCGGACCAATTAAGACCGCGATATGTTTCATCATTGGGCCCTTAAATGGGGAAACACGCTTATGTGTCTACATAAGCCCCCACTTTGACTGAGGTTCAGGAAATCGATAGTCAAAGTTCATGGTGTCGGGACGGAGAACGATTCTAAACGCTCTGCAGTTTAGAATTGATCTATATACGCCTGTCTCTGCAAAACAAAGTTAGTATGCAGGACAATAACTACAAGCAATCTGATTACATGCAGAGAAATATATTAGCAGATAGGTGCAAACAACTCACATAATAATACACATAGTGATGCAATAATGTAAACTTAGACTCTCTAAGGACGCATGAGATGCTATGCAAGGATTAAGGTTATGCAAAGCTAAGGAAGATGACACGTCATGTAAATCAGGGTTATGCAAGACTAGGATGTATGAAATTCAATGCAAGGTCAGGGTTTTGCAAGGCTAACAGATTTGGATATGTAGAGAGATAGAATGATCAGAAATAGATAGAATGATTTTTGAAAACCGTTTTTAGTAAATAATCGGGGTTCGTAAATGAGGTCCGTAAATTACAACTTTTTCGAGAGTTTGATTTGATTTGGAGGAACCACCACATATATAGGAAGCCTCCACTTTGGGTAAGCTTGTCTTAAATTAGGCATCTTAAGCTTTGATTGAAATGTAGCTTATCTGTCTTGAACGTTCAGAGTTCTTCATTGGGGATTCTTCTTTGAGGAGTTGATACAGGCAAAGTCAAATATCGCTAGAAACCATGGAATTGTCGGAGAGTCCTTCAGGGAAAAGGAGAGCTTGGATTGGAAAATAAAAAGTTTAAATTTGTGACTCATATAGATGTAGGTGGGGAAAGGGCTTTGACGAGGCTAGGTTCAGACTTGAGTCTATGTCGGGATCTAGAAAGAGTATGCTCCTGAATTCTAGAAAGTCAAATCATTAGACCTTGCATTGATTAATTTTGTTTATTGAAGCGGTCGGACCTCGAGATGAGGATTCCTATGTATCCTTGCGAAATCAAACCATTCGTAGTTCTGGATCTGATTTCTTTGAATTTTTTTTTGTGCCCTAACTTTTGCCTAGGCCGCCCTTTCGGGTTTTCAACCTAGCGGGCTTGGACATACCTTGAATAAGGAGTTAAGGTTGATGGAAGGTTAAAAGGGTTTAAGGCTTAAGGCTTTGATGAAGGTTTAATTGGATGGGCAAGGTAAGGATTATGGATTTGGATTGTATGGCTTAAGGTCTGATGGATCGAAGGGATTTGAATGAGGGTTGGAACTTGTGTGCACGCCCCCCTAGCTTGAATTTTCTTTTCTTTGCCTTTGGCTTTTTCTTTTTTGCAATTTTTTCTTTTTGTCCTGTGCGTTTTCTTTTGCTTTTGCTTTTTTTTTTCGCACTTTGAATTTATTCACTTATTTTTATTTTGCCTGGCATTGATCTTTTTTTTTTATGTAGTGAGGCTTGCACACAAGTTTTTATGGTTTTGGGTATTGAAGGCTTGAAGGTTTATGTAGTGAGGCTTGCACACAAGTTTTTATTGTTTTGAGTATTGAAGGCTTGAAGGCTATTTGTGGAACTTTGATTTTGAAGGGTTGTATGGCTAATGATCATGAAGGATGGTTTATGGGATTTTTTATTTACTTATTTTGGTTGCATGGAGATGGATGGTTTATTGAAGGTGATGGAGGAAGAGGGGAATAACTCCTGGTCCAAAGTATGTCCTTATTATTTTTCGATTATTTTTATTTTTTATTAATCAAGTCATTTAGGTGATTTAAGTTTTATCATCGAATTCGAAGCATAAATAATGGTGAAAGGCCAATGAAAATAAAAAGATAAATAAAATGAAATGAAAATGGAAAGGGTATGATAAATGAAGTCCTATAGCGATGGGAAAGGACAAAAATGGCTCATGGTAAGGACTCTCTGACTCATCCTAGGAAACCAGAAATAAAAGACTAAGCCTTTGAGTTGTTGATACACTGCGCAAAAGGGTTGCTGGTGATGCTGATTCTCGTTGTAGCAAGTATTAGTAGTATATTGTCATCGATCATGTTTCACAAAGCATTGGTGGTATTCGACACTAGATGTCAGATGTTCATTTTTTAGTTGGAATTTACAGTAAAAATACATGTTGCACCTTTTGAATTTTCTTTTAGGTGCAGGGTTCGGAGTAGACCCTATATAAGTGATTGCGCCTCTATTGTGAAGGCGGTAGAACCTATGGAAGAGATCGCGCCTCATTGTGAAGGCGGTCAAAAGTAATCTTCATGACTCTAAATGAAGTCGGGGTGGTGATAGTGCGCTTGATGAGCCATAGAGTAGGCTCACATTTGTTCCTCCATTAGGCATTCCTAAGTTATAATCTCTTAACCGGTCATGAACAAAACTGAGTGGACCTCGCTTGTAAGTTTTAAGAAATGATTTTCGAAATGAGAAATGGAAATGATAGATGGAGAAATGAGAAATGAGAAATGAGAAATGAGAAATGGAAAATGAAAATTTGAAATGGAAATGGGAAATGATTTTGAAATGGAGGATTAGAAATGGTTATGGATTTTTGGACTAGTATGGGCTTGACCATGATGCTGACATGAGCCTATGCATATGCAGATATGGACTGGACTGGACTATGCAACCAGACTGGACTAAACTTTGAACTTGTAAGCAGACTGGACTCAAAAGGATTGCTTATGTGGACTTAGGGAACGCTAGCTTCGCTAGACTTAGGGGTGATTGGCTTCGCCAGACTCGATGATTTTAGGTTGTTATAGATCTAAGATGGATTAGCTTTGCTAGACTCAAAAGTCTTGCGCCATTATGGACTTATTGGGATGCTATAGACGTAAGGCATGAGTAGCTTCGCTAAACTCGGAGGATGCTTTTATGGTACGGTCTTAGGGGTGACTAGCTTTGCTAGGTCTAAAGGATGCCATTATGGTCTTAAAGGTGAGTAGCCTCGCTAAACTCAAAGGGTGCTTTTATGGTCCAGATTCGCTAGGTCAGAGGGTGCCATTATGGTCTTAAAGGTGAGTAGGTTCGCTAACTCAAGGGGTGCCTTTATGGTCTTGGGGATGACTAGCTTCGCTAAGTAAGAGGGTGCCGTTATGGTCTTAATGGTGAGTAGCCTCGCTAAACCCAAGGGGTGCCTTTATGGTCTTGGGGATGACTAGCTTCGCTAAGTCCAAAGGGTGTCATTATTGTCTTAAAGGGTGAGTAGCTTCGCTAAACTCAAAGGGTGCCTTTATGGTCATGGGGATGACTAGCTTCGCTAAATCTAAAGGGTGCCATTATGGTCTTAAAGGATGAGTAGCTTCGCTTAACTCAGAGGGTGCCTTTATGATCTTAGGGATGACTAGCTTCGCTAGGTCTGAGGGTACCGTTATGGTCTTAAAGGGTGAGTAGCTTTGCTAAACTCAGGATTTGCCTATGTGGTCTTAAGAAGAAGTGCTAGTTTTGATATGCTTAGAGGTTTTGAGTTTGAGAATTTGGACTTCGTCGTACATGGTTTGGAATTGGATTTGATTAGACATAGGGTATGAGTTGGGCTTTATATGGACCTGATTTTGGACTTAGTCCTATATTAGTTTGAAGTTAGACATTAAAAATGGACTAGGTTTCGACTTATATTGAAATGGACTGGGATTAGACTTGGACTGGGCTTGACATAGGCTAAGGTTCACATAAAGATGCAAATGGGCCTAGATTTTGACATGAACTAGACTTATATGGGCCTAAGATGGACTCCAATGCTAGTGGGCCTATATGAATGCAAGGACTCAAATTTAGATGGACCTAATTGAATGTAGAATGGAATCTAATGCACATGGGCCTAAAATGATTGCAAATGGACTCAAATGGGCATAATATGTATGCATGGACTCAAATTTAGATGGACCTAATATGAATGCAAAATGGACTCTAATGCATTTGGGCCTAAAATGAATGCAAGTGAATTGGATTGATTGGATTGGATTGGATTGAAGGTGTTTGGACTAGGCTTAGAATTTTCGAAATTCGTTTTTGAATGGAACCCCTTGTTTTTATCTTTTGTTAGGAAAAGATAATGGATAAATTTTGTAATTTTTTTTTGTAAATGTATGATGATGATTAGTAAATGCTTTTTGAAAAAGGTAGAATAGAGATGGGTGTATGATTGATTTTGAAAAATGTAAGGTTTTTTGAAATTAGTTGAATATAATTGGGTAGAATTGATAGGGAAGATTAGTTGGATAGCAGGGAGAAGGTAGACACGCATGATGATTCTAACTCTAGCATGACCATTTTTCTAGATGCACTTTTTAGGACAGACTCGACCTTGCATGAAAAGACTGATTTTATATGAATTAGGATAGAAGATATTGTTTGGTAAAACATGGGGATTGAATTTTCAAAATAGATGGGAGATATATGTTTAAAGATGAAAAAGATGGTGAAAGGATAAAGGAAAGACTAAAACAATAAACGTCCTAAGTCTTGGCTATGTTAAGCACGTCAGAACAAGCAATTAAAAGACAAAGGAACAGCTGCGCAAAAGCAAATAAAATGCGCTGCGCGCATAGCGAAAACACTGGATGCAAGAATGAAAAGGTCACAGCGTGCTGAACGCAGACAAAAGCGCGGGGCGCAGGGGAAGCAGCTGCGCGAGACACAGACAATTGCGTGGAACGCAGGACCGGCGCGCGGCGCGCATACGCAAACCTCGGCTTTTCTTCATTTTTCTTGATCGCGTAAAATTCATTTAAGATTTTTGACTCGAAACAGAGATAATACGAGGCAATTAATGGCAGGCACACACAAATATGCACAAGTAGGATAATAATATGCAAAGTTCCAACCTAAAGTCCAGTTATATATTTGAAACTTTGGTCAGTTTTAGGTTAAGTCTGAAAAAGGTCCATGACTAAGAGATTGATCCCAAACTTCGTACCTCGGCTTAAATAGGTGGCCACGTGTAAGATGCACTCCGGTTCTCAAGTCAGGAACAAGAGAACAATGCCATGGTTGGGTATGTTTTCTTATGACTAAGATCCAACTTATCGCTTAGGTAGCTTTTTGGATGGACAAAGCGCAAACCCTCCGGGGTGACCTCACACATAGAACATGTGCTAATGAGGCAAGGTCGATTGTCCTTATGGTGGCTTAAACAATAGCCATACATATGTAAAACTGTAATGTCATTTTAAAGCATAAAAAGATTGTGAATCGTATTTTTCGGGTTTCACCCACTCATACAAAAAATTAATTTTTTAAAATCCTCCCCAGCGGAGTCGCCAAATTGTTGGCGTGTTTTTATTTCGCCTACACGGTTTGAGCGCGTATTTACCCCATGGTTAAGGTTTTATTGAAAATATTTTCGAAGTCGCCAACAAGTCTTTAAAGGAAGACTCATAAACCGAATTGGATATTGGGAAACCTTGGGAGTCATCCAATGTAGATTTCCCCAACCTGACTTCATAGATGGTCAAAATTAACCAAAGATTGAGTTCGGGAGTGAGGGTACGAATAAGACCAGGAATCAAATTCGCCCACTGATGGCCTCTACTTAATATCAATTCATGTCAATTTTTATGGAACAGAATAACCATAAATATTTGTATACACCCTAAAAATAATTTAGTCTAGGTTGGTTCAGGAAACACATAAAAGACTATTTTTTAGTGGCAAAATATTAAGCAATCAATTTACAAGGTACCTAGCAGGTTGTCCATATTATCTGATTTAGTTAGAACGGTTCCTCATGTCTTGATTAGCAATAAAAACATGTGGTGATAAAAATCATGCATAGAGCAATCAGGCAATCATGCAATAATATATGAAAATAAATAGAAAAGAGAAATAAAAGATTAGAATATACAAAAGAGCAATTTTTTTATATTAAAGATCAACATTATAAAGGAAATCATTAGTAATATAAAAATAATAAATTGATTCGAGGACCCTCTGGATAATACCGTGGCTTGGGTCTGCGCAATTGATAACCTTCGGGACGAGCAATCGTGAAGCCTGAATATCTGAACTTGTATGAAAGTATGTGTTTTGTGTTGAAAAGTATGGAAGTTTTAGAGAGAATTCGTCATAGTTCGTAATGTGTCGAAGTTATAAAGTCGAAGTATCAAGTGTGGAAAAAGCCGTTTTAATTCGGAAAACCGAAGCCTATTATAGGGAAAACGAAACTGCGCTTCACGCGCCAGCTGCGCCAGGCGCAGGATGATGCGTCACGCGCAAATCCACGTGTCAGACGCACATTGGTGCGCCTGACGCGGCATGCCCAATCAAATTCATACATGTGGTACGCGCTTTGAAAAAGATAAAATTGACAGCATGTGCATCGCACAGAGAATTGCCCTTGGCGAAGGACTCTGTGTGACACACAGGTCTACGTGGCAGTCTCGTACGCATGGCGCACTACGGTGCTCTCGGCGCACGCTTACGTGACAGGGGTGTGCACTTGGAGCAAGAGTGTGCGCTCGACGCAGGCTGGTGTGCTCGGCACACTTTGGTCTACATCTGTTTGAAGATTATTATTCCTGCACACGGTGAAACAAGGAAGGAATAGTAGAACAACATTGAAAGAGCTTGATTACAAAGATGGAATCTTTGCAAACTACACAGATTTTTCTGTTTCTCCTAGCATTTCAAAGAAGATTGGTGGCTAAAGTATAGGGAACATGATCGATTAATACAGATGAGAACGTTCGTTGAGTTTTGGCCACAAATCCAGATTATGAGGTGAAGGTAACATAACTCTAATGATTGTTGAGAACCTCGATTAAAAAAACTAAACTAAAAACACAATTCGTACCCCAAGTTCCCTTCACATAAAATGTTCCATAAACATCTTTCATATATTTTTAAGCTTAGTATCTCGTTCTCTTATTCACATAATCCATTCGAATATTTAAACAATAAGGCTTATTGTTTAAAATTTGAGTACCTTCAAGCCTCTTAGAACGAACAGGTGTTTAACCATTATGGTGGTGAGTGTGAGAAGTAACTCTATGTGTTCATGTTTACGTAAAGCAAATATGTGAAAATGATACCCTTTTCGATAATGACAAAAGGAGAAAGAATATGTATGATGCTTATAGTCTAGTCTATTCAAGTTTAAATCATCATAGAGTTTATTGGTAGTGTGTTTCATAAAGGAAAATACATCATGTTTATATCTTCTCATGAATAGTTTCTTGTTATACCTACATGACTTGTTTAGTAGTTCTTACATTGCATAATAAAGGGGGGATAAGGGATAAGCATCATATGTTTGTCACCATCAAAAAGGAGGAAATTGTTGAGTGATATAAGGTTTTAATGATTATAAACATATGATGATTATCTAACTAATGTGTGTGTTGAGTTGTGCATGAACAAGTCATAAGAAGAAGGTTCCCAATACATTTAGTATGAAGCATGTTTGATTTGGACGACAATGACGAAGTATACAACAACAACAAGTCAAGTTCCTAAGTAGGAACGTGTTAGATCCTGAAGTTTCTACAAGAACAAGATCATGAAGTTCCATGAGAAGAAGAATCGAGTGATAATTCTGATTAGGGAACAATGTGAAGCATCAAGGATTTCCAGAGTAGGAAAGCCTTGAAGGGAACTTGAAAGGAACTCAGTATATATTCCAGCAGTTCCAGAGTGGGAGCAGAGACGAATAAACTCAAAGAAGTTCCAAAGAGGTTCAAATATGAGAAACATTAGAGTTGGAGCAAAAAGAGAAGAAGTCCGAGTGACGGAACTCCAAAATAGAGAAGGTGTTCCTGAACGAGAACTTAAAAAAAGAGAAGATCGACCAACAAGACTTGAAGGAGCATTCAAGGACTCAAGGGAGACCATCAAGAGAAGAGAAAAAGCTGCGACAATATAAGTGTATTATCATAGGCTTCAGAGTAAGGAACTAAGAACTCAATATCGGAACTAATGGAACGAAGTTCCTAGTGGAACTTGGTCAATCTATGAGTTAAGTTAGTAAGTGTCTAAGTTAGTGCCATAATTGTAGACACATAATCGTGTCTCCCCATTTAAGGACCCAATGATGAAACATACCACGGTCTTAATCGGTCTGACCCAATGGGAGAGCAGTCCGAATAGTCAGGCCCAAAATTTTTGTAAAGTGTAAAGCTCATTTTTTTTTGCAATAATGATCCAAAATCATATTTTAAAGCCCATTTAATTATTCCTAATGATTAATTGTATTTTGAGCCCATAAATTTTTTTTGAGCCAAATCCTTTGAAAAAGCCTAATTTATTATTCATGATAATTAGTTTTTTTTATTTTGTATTTTAATAAATATTTTCAGAAATAAATACATATTTTCAAAGTTTTTTTAAAATTGAAATCATATTTTATCTCGTAAAAGTTGATTTTCCAATTTAAAAAGGATAAAATAAAATTGTACAAAAACGCGTCGAAGAAAAAGGTTGTAAAAGCGTGTCTAACGCAAACAGTGCGTCTGGCGCGCCACGTGCGCGCAGCGCATAGGCTATGTTGCATCAGGCGCACCAATCTACGCCTGACGTGTGTCTTTGTGCGTCACGTCGAGACGTGCACCAAGCGCACTCTTTGCGCGACCCGCAGTTTAATTTTCTATATTTTTTTTAATATTTTGCTATAAATATGCGATGATTTTCCGGATCTAGAAAAACACTTTCACGTATTTTATACACTCGAATACTTGCCAATTCTCTCATACTTCTGTACTCTCATATTTTTTTTTTACAAACGCACAAATACATATTTACAAACACATAAACATATATTTTGATCGATCTTCACAAGTGTTCGTTTGAAGGCTTCACGATTGCTCTTCCCGGAGGTTGTAGAGACCAGCAATGAGCGAACGTGGTTCATGACCATGTTCGTACCCTCACCCCCGAACTCAATCTATAGTTCATTGACTAATAATGGAGTCACGACGGGGAAATCTACATTGGATAAACCCCTAAGTTGTCCATACGGTTTCCCAATATCCAATTAGGTTGATGAGTCTTCCTTTAAAGACTTGTTGGCGACTTATCTCTATTTGAAAAACGTTTTCAATAAAACCTTTGCAATGAGTAGTCAAATACGCGCTCATCACGCGTAGGTGAAAAAAAAATCACGCCTACAATTTGGCGACTACACTGAGGAGGATTTAAAAAAAAATTGATTTTTTTAAATGAGTGTGGGAAACTTGAAAAATACGATTCATTCTCTTTTTATGCCATAAAATAACATATTGTTTTGGATATGCATGGCTATTATTTATGGCACCATAATGACAATCTTCCTTGCCTCATTAGCACATGTTCTATGCATGAGGCCACCCCCGGGGGGTTTGCGCTTTGTCCTTCCGAAAGCTTCCTGAGCGATAGTGTTGGATCTTAGTCATAAGCAAACCTACCCAACCATGGCATAGCTCTCTTGTTCCTAACTTGAGAACTAGAGTACGTCTTACACGTGGCGACCTTTTTAAGCAAAGGTACGAACCGTGGGATCAATCTCTTAGTCATGGACCCTTTTCAACCTTAATCTAAACCTGACCATAGTTGAAACGTAGAACTGGACCTTTAGGTTGAGAACTTTTGCATACATGTTATGTCTCATGCTATTGTCAATTGGCCATCGTTTAAGTCGTAAAGAGTCTATCAAGAAATCCGTCATTATATCATGTTTGTCGTCGCGTCCGAAATTATGTGGAATTAGCCAAAACCTCGCCTAAATTGCCAAAAAGCATGACGGGGAGTAGTGCGCCAAACGCATTAAGTTGTGCTTGGCACACAGCTCTCGCGCCGCGCGCACCGTTGTTGCGTTGCGCGCATTCTGCGCATCTCATGTTTTTGTCGATTTAGTCGTCGTGGTGTTCGATCCTGTGTTCTTTACATCTGCATTCACATAGAATCATGATCATTCTAGGAGTCCTTTTTGTCTAAAAATGAATCTCACCTGACTCGTAGAGTCGTCATGCATGTTTACCTCCTCTCATTTTATTCCTCTCTAACAAATCTCCTCTATCAACTTTATCTTATCATATTCCACCTTTTCAAAAAAATATATCTTTTTCAAAATCAATCCTACACCTCTTCTATTCTACCTTTTTCGAAAACATTTATTAATAATCATCACACAAGACATTGGAAAAATATATATATTTTCAAAATTAATCCATCATCTTTTCCTAATAAAAGATAAAAACAAGGGGTCACTTTCAAAATGAATTTCGAAAATTCTAAGCCCAGTGCAAATACCTATAATCCATTCCAATCAACCCGAACCCAATTCATTTACATTCATCCTAGGCCTATCTAAGTTTGAGTCCTTGCATTCATTTTAGGCCCATGTGCATTAGAGTTCATTTGCATTCATCCTAAACTAGTTTGAGTTTGAGTCATTGCATTCGTTTTAGGCCCATGTGCATTAGAGTCCATCTTGCATTCATTAGAGTCCATCTTAGGCTCATATAAGTCTAGCCCATGTCAAAATCTAGGTCCATTTGCATCTTTATGCGAATCCTAGTCTATGTCAAGCCGTGACTAAGTCTAATCCAAGTCCATTCCAATCTAAGTCCAATCACATCTTTAAGTCTAACTTCAAATCAATGTAGGATTAAGTTCAAAGTTAGGTTCATATAAGGCCCAACTAACATCCTAAGTCTAGTCAAGTCCAATTCCAAACCCATATAAGACGAAGTCCAAATTATAAAACTCTAAACCCCTAAGCTTAGCGAAGCTAGCACTTCTTAAAGACCATATAGGCAAATCTTAAGTTTAGCAAAGCTACTCATCCTTAAGACCATAACGACACCGTTTGACCTAGCGAATCTAGTCATCCTTAAGACCATAACGGCAACCTTTGACCTAGCGAAGCTAGTCATCCATAAGACCATAACGACACCCTTTGACCTAGCGAAGCTAGTCATCCCTAAGACCATAACGGCACCCTTTTAGTTTTGCGAAGCTACTCACCTGTAAGACCATAACGACACCCTTTGACCTAGCAAAGCTAGTCATCCAAAAGACCATAAAGGCACCCTTTGAGTTTAGTGAAGCTACTCATCCCTTAAGTCCATAACGGCAACCCCTAAGTCTAGTGAAGCTATCATTCCTTAAGTCCACATAAGCAATTTTTTAGTTTAGCCTGCTTAGTCTAATGTAAGTTCCAAAGTCTAGTTATGTAGACTGCTTACTCACCTATATGTTCAAAGTCTAATTGTCTAGCTTGCTTGCCTTAAGTTAAGAGTCTAGTCTCCCTTATTGTCCAACCTTCCTTAAAGTCTTGCCTGATTAGTCATCTGTAAGTTCCAAGTCTAGTCTATCCTATCAACACCAAAGCCCAGTCATGGCGTCCAGTATGCTTGCATAGTGACGTCCAGTCCATATTTGCATTTGCATACAATAATTAAGCCCATACTACTCCAAAGCCCATACCTTTTCCCATTTCTATCTATCATTTCCATTTCCCATTTTTCATTTTCAATTCCCATTTTCATCCACATTTTCCGTTTACATTTCTCATTTAAAAAAAAAATCATTTCTAAAAATTTATGAGGTACATTCGATTTCTTTTCAGGACAGGTCGTGAGATTATAACTTAGGAACGTCAGACAGAGAGGAAACAAGGTCAACCAACTCCCAGACTTGTCAAACAAATTATCACTTTTTTAGACGAATCTTCCGAAACTTCGGAATCATCATCTGAGACTGGAGACACTTCTAAACAACTCAATGCAATCTTGGCTCAGCTCCAACTGATGAACTATCGTCTTGAGGAATAGGGCAAAGAGATCAAGACGATGAGAAAAAAGTGACAACTGAGGAAAGTGAAGAGGAAGACATTCCACCACCCCCACCTCCTATCAAGTCCAAGACAAATTTGAGGTTCGTAAAACTCGAGCAATTGATCCAGTCATTTCCTGCACTCGAGAGTCAGGCTCATGGCCATGACATCATTGATCCTGAACTGAGGGAAAATCTTCCTATAAAGGTAGCATTGGGTGACCTCCCAAAATTCAAGGGGGTCAAAGACCCAGATGATCATTTGAGAGCTTTCTCCATTTCTACGGCTCTCAAAGGCATGAGCAAGGACATGTTGGCTTATGTCTTCCCCTTAACCTTGGATGCACATCCATACAAGTGGTTCAGATAACTGAACAAGACAAAGCTGAATGGCTGGGACTACATCAAAGAAGAGTTTCGCAAGCAGTCTATATACAACACTCAGCTTCCTATTGGTCTTCGTGAGTTGGAATTAACTAAACAAAACTCCAACGAAGACTTTATCACCTTCCTTAATCGATGGAGGGAAAAGGCCGCACAAATGAGTAACAGGCCATATGAAGAGGACCAAGTCCGAATGGTAATCTGTAACCTCCATTTTAAGTACGGTGAACATATCAAATTCCAATCTGCAAAGTCTTTCACGAATCTCTACAAGGTTGGTCTACGGATTGAGGAAGAGGTGCATGCCTCCAAGAATAGAAGTGATAATAATAATAACTTTTTCAAGATGAGTAACAAGAGTTCTTCTGGGTTCAAGAGCATTGATGTCAATACCCTAACTACTGAAAAGAGAGGTTATCAAAAGCCTCAAAGCATCTTTACTCCTTTTTGGCATGTCTCTAAAAGAAGCTTTCACCAGACATCATGCAAAGGGAGCACTTCAGCCTCTTGGCCCTATGCCAGACCCTGCTCCTGAAAATAGGTCCAAGAAGTGGAATCCTAAAGCCTACTGCAAGTACCATCACGGAAACAGACATATGACATCGCAGTGTTGGACTTTGAAGCATGCCCCGATAGGACATGGTTGAAGATGGTAGATTGCCAGTTCCGCCCGCAGCAAAAGTTAGCAACAATAGGAACCCCTTAGGAAGTGCTTGATAATGCTAGGGCATAATCATTTAACGCTAATTTTCTTGGTTGAGTCGGAGAGTCCTGCCCCTAGCTTCTTTATTTCCCTTCATGTCGAGTATATGTCATTTAGGACTTTGATTCTAATGAGCCTTATGTCTTATTTATTTGATATTAATAAAATAATTGCATTTCTTTTATTTTCATTGGCCTTCCATCACTTTATATGTGCTTCTAAATCAATGATGGAATTTAAATCACCTAACGACCTTGATTAATAAAGAGAAAAATATCGAAAAATAATAATAAAAAAAAATGGACATACTTTGGATTAATAATTATCTCCCTCTCTCCTCCATCATTCAAAAAGCCATCAGCAACCACTAAAATAAAAATCCCTTAAACCATCATTTCCATGATCCTTAGCCAAATAACACTAGTAGAATAAATGAATATTGCTGTGGTTTTAAAGTGGCCTATTGCTGCGGATTTTGCACCGCCGCAATTCAAGGCGCGGTAATAGGTAAATCTATTGTTGTGGTTTTAAAACCGCAGTAATAGATTAACCTATTGTTGCGGTTGTTGCCCAAAACCGCAGCAATTGGTGTAGGTAAAAAATCCTAAATACAATAAATATATGAAACATAAAAAATCATAAGAAACAATGAATATAACGACAATAAACTAAAAGGAACAAAACAAAAATAAACTAAAATGAAGAAAATGAAGAATCAAAACTAAGAATTCTCGTACATACAGATGAAACTGAAAACTAAGAATGAACAAAAAATAAACAAAAATGAAAAACAAAAAATTAAAATAGAATGAAGAATCGAAATAATTTGAAACATCAGTTATTTGCAACTGTTAACCACGTTTAGTTCCCCTACTTCATTCGCTATTGTCGTTTCTTCTACGAAGGCGACTGTAGCGGCGTTCTCTAGCAATTGTCGGAACCGACTACTATCACCGTTCAGGCGAGTAAGGAGATGGCGACGAAGAATTTGAAATGGGGTCGCGCGAGATTGTTGGATGACTTGAAGACGGCCGACGAACGTGAAGACGCGCGACATTGTTGGAAGACTTGAAGATGGCGAAGATGAACGTGGCCGACGAACGAACGTGAAGGCGAGAGAAAGGAGAGATGGAGATTTGAATAATAAAGGAAGAGGAGAGAGAAAGGAGAGACTGAGATTTGAAGAAGATAGGAGGACGCTCGAGGGGATGAAATGGCTAGAAGATGGAGATTTGAAGGAGGAGGAGAGAGAAAGGAGAAAGCGAGGACGTTCGAAGGGAGTGAAACGGCTGGGGTATGAAATGAACAAACCATAGCCTTTATATTTGATAAAAGGGAATATTGCTGCGGTTGTTACCGCAACAATAGATTAAAAAATTATTAATATTTTCATCTATTGCTTCGGATTCTCTAAAAAACCGCAACAATAGATTTTCTGAACGTTTTTCTTTCCCTCTCAAGTGGTTTGTTGATGCGTATGGCTAAAACCGCAGTAATTTAATAGCAGCAATAATGTAGCATTCTGCTATTGTAACCTTTCAAATTAAAGCTCCATAAAAAAGCCTTCAAACCTTCCAATACCCTAAACCATAAAAAAAAACTTGGTTGCAAGCTTCAGTGCATAAAAAAGGGTCAATGCCAGGAAAAAAAAAGGTGAAAAAATCAAAGTGCGAAAAAAAGCAAAAGAAAAAGAGAACGCAACAAAGTATAATGCAAAAAAAAACATTGAGAAAAAGCCAAAGGCAAAGGAAAAAAAAGACAAGCTAGGGGGCTTGCACACAAGTTCTACCCCTAATTCAAATCCTTCAATCCATCAAAATTCTAACCCATATAATCCAAATTCATGATCCTACCTTAGCCAATCCAGTTAAACGTTCATCTAAACCTCAAGCCTTAAACCTTTAAACCTTTAAACCTTTCAACATTTCATCAACCATAACTCCTTCACCAAGGTATATCTAAGCCCGTTAGGTTGAAAATCTGAAAGGGCGGCCTAGGTAAAAGTTAGGGCACAAAAAAATACAATAAAAAAAAGTTTAATCAGATCCAGAACTACGAATGGTCTAATTCGACAAGTATATGAAGGAATCCTCATCTCGAGGTCTGACTGCTTCAATAAATTAAATTAATCAAGGTATAATGATTTGGCTTTCAAGAATTCAGGAGCATACTCTTTCTAGATCCCGACATAGACTCGAGTCTGAACCTAGCCACGTCAAAGCCTTTTCCCACCTACATCTATATGAGTCACAAATTTAAACTTTTTATCTCTCAATCCAAGCTCTCCTTTTCCCTGAGCGACTCTTCGATAATTCTATGGTCTCTAGCGATATCCGACTTTGCTCGTATTAACTCCCCAAAGAAGAATCCGCAGTGAAGAACTCTAAATGCTCATTACAGATCCAGTAAATTCCAATCTAGGCTCATAGTGCCTAATTCAAGACAAGATTACCCGAAATGGGGGCTTCCTATGTTTGTGGTGGATCTTCCAAGTCAAATTTCCGAAGAGTTGTAATATGCGGATCTCACTTGCAGACCCCGATTATTTACCAAAACAGTTTTGAAAATCAATTTATCTATTTCTAATCATTCTATCTCTTTACTTATCAAGATCTCCTATTTTTGCATAACCCTTACCTTGCATGACGTTTCATCTACCTTAGCTTTGCAAAACCTTAATCCTTGCATAGCGTCTCATGGATCGTTAGAGAGTCTAAGTTTGCTTATTGCGTCTTAGTGTGGAGTATTATGTGAGTATTATGTGAGTTGTTTGCAGGTAAGCAGATTAATTGCAGTTATCGTCTTGCAGACTAACTTTATTTTGCAAAAACCCGCAATATATAGATCAGTTCATAACTGGAGAGCGTTTAGAATCATTCTCCATCCCGACACCGTATACTTTGACTATAAGTTTCATGAACCTCAGTCAAAGTGGGGGCTTCTGTAGACACATAATCATGTCTCCCCATTTAAGGACACAATGATGATATATATTGCGGTTTTAATTGGTCCGACCCAAGGGAAGAGCAGTCCGAATAGCCAGGCCCAAAATTGTTTTAATGTGTAAAGCTGATTTGATTGCAATAATGATCCAAAATCCTATTTTAAAGCTCAATTAATTATTCCTAATAAATAACGGTATTTTAAAGCAATAAAAATATTTTGAGCCCAATCCTTTGAAAAAGCCCAATTAATTATCCATGATAATTAATTGTTTTTATTTATTATTTTAATAAATATTTTCAGAAATAAATATATATTTTCATTGATATTTTAAAATTGAAATTAGATTTTATCTCGTAAAAGTTGATTTCCGAATTTAAAAAGGATAAAAGAAAATCGTACAAAAACACGTCGAAGAAAAAGGCTATAAAAGCGTGTGTGACGCAGACGGTGCGTCTGGCGAGCCACGTGCGTGCGGCGCATTGGCTATGCCGCTTGACACGTGTCTTTGTGCGTCACGCAGAAACGTGGGCCTCATATCACTAGTAGAAAAAATGTTAATTGATCCGATCAATTAGGGCCTAACTGATCCGGAAATGGACCTGAGCGGGTGAGGTCGGAGCAGTCAGGGAAAATTAACTGATCTGGTTGTGAACCGGATCAGTTAGTAGTTAACTGATCCGGTTATATCTTAAAACCTGATCAGTTAGAGTATCTAACTGATCTGGTTTTTAACTATACCCGGATCAGGTAGGTGCAAGTTTGACACAAAAAGAAACTTCAGGGCAAAGTAAGTGATCCGATTTCCAGCAAGAACCGGATCAATTCGTAACAATTGGAAATAAAATAATATATATATATATATATATATATATATATATATATATATATATATATATATATATATATATATATATATATATATATATATATATATATATATATATATATATGCTGTCAAACTCATCAAACTAGCAGATGTATTCTCTGAGTTCGCACATGTACAACACATGTAACAAATACTTTATCACCATCATTACACATCAATTGTGATTAAAATACATTAATAAAAAAAATGTAAATTCTACTTTAAAATTAACATAAATCTTATTTCTACCATGTTTCAAAGTTTCAAAATTAATGCATGTTTCAAAGTAATAACTCATCCCTTAAGGTAAGATTACTAGTACATGATGCCACCAAGGCCAATTCCCATTTCACATTACTGAGATCGGCAGCAGCTGGAGTTTCCCAAGCTGAAGTAATCTGTGATTGATCAGCATTATCAGAAAAATCTTCCCATGCAGTATTATCAATGGAGGTCTGATCCTCATGATAAACAGCCAAATCCAATTTTTCACCTTTTTACTTAGCTGATGATGCTTCACTTATAACATTCAAGTTTCCCAAAGCCTCTAATATGACATTTGGATCTTGGGCATGTAACTCCACACCATTTCCATTGCTTTCTAGAGTCTTACTTGCCACTGGCGAATTGTTAAGCTTACTGTTCTTAGAGCTCTTCAATTCATTCGCCTTCTTCTTCACAAACTTTTCGATTGATCTTAGAAGATCATCACTAATATTCTCAACCTTGGGATAATCCTCAAGACTAGCAACCTCAACACCCTTACACCAAATATAGAACTCAGCAAGATCATCAAACTGCTTGGCAACAGTAGCATAAGTCCCATAAGTCTTAACAGAATTAAGATACTCCTTCCTCCAAAATCGATCCGACAAGAAAGACAACCCCTCACATATATCACAGTAAAGATCAAAAATCTCCACAACCACAGGTGTAAGAGTAAGAATCATAATCTTCCGACGCTTGTTAACGCACCTCGAACGAATACAAAGAACCCTCTGAAGCAATCTTTGCAACCTCTCAAGTAATAACTCATCCCTCAAATGGGTTGCCTCCATTTCCTCTACTCAACACCCTCTCAAGTAATACCTCATCCCTCAAATTTTACCATGTTTCAAAGTTAATGCATGTAGTATACCTCCAAATAGGGACAGAACAACAACCAATGTCTTGAATTGGTCTTCCATTTGCTGATAATTTTTGCACATGAAACAGGCAGAATAAAACATAGTCAATAATATGAGCATATAAAGCCCAACATCAAAAAAGGAACATTTCGCGCGCTTCTCTCTCTAGACTATCTCTCTGCGGACGATGAACGCCGGAAGCCATGGCAAGGAAGCCTAAAGCTAATATGAAGGCAACTCAGGCGAAAATACTAGTGGAGAAAGGGAAGGGTCGTAGTTCTGTTTCGCAGGCAAGAAATGTCAAATCCCTAGATTCGATCATGGGGGTTTCGTTATTGGAGATTGAGGAGGAAGTGCCGGTGGTGATTCAAGAAGAGATTCTCTCTCCTCGATCATCGTTGCAGGATCTTCAGCAGCAAGGGCAGGTGAGGGAGAATTTCTTGGATTGGTTGACTTCAATCAAACATTCTGCTGCAAAAATGGCTCCTGAGCAAAGTCGGCAGGTTAAGCGAGTAGAAGGTATGATTGATCCACTATCTATAATTTTATCACCTGATAATCCTGATGTAGTTGGTAATGTTAGAACAGAAAATGTTCCTAATGATAAACCTAAGGTGAAAATTGATTTGGGAGATGTTCAAGGTGAGATAGATTACTGGAGTTCTGCTATATATTATTATGTAGTGGGCTCTAATCCACCGATTCATGTGATGGATGGTTATATTTATAGAATTTGGAGGAATCATGGGGTGGAGAAGGTTGCAATGGTGAACAAGGGCATTTTTGTGGTCCGATTTCGTTCAATGGAAAAATGGGATTTAGTTTTGAACAGTCCAATTCCTTTTTATGACAAGAAACCTCTAATTGTTGAACCCTGATATTGATATTTGTAGAGATGTAATCAAGACAATTCCTACTTGGGTGCAATTACAATTAGATTTTAAGTATTGGGGGGAAGTGTGTCTTAGGAAGATTGTGAGTGAAATAGGTAAGTTCATGAAGGTGGACCAGGCTACTAGCAAACGTGAAAAGCTGCAGTTTGCTAGGGTTATGGTGGAGATTCAAATTGATCAGAAGCTCCCAAACTCAATCTCTTTTATCAATGAGCATGATAAGGTTGTTCCTGTGGAGGTGGTATATGAATGGAGACCTGTGCTTTGTGAGATTTGGGGCATGAATCTAAGGATTGTAATAAACAATCCAAGAAGGTATGGATGCCAAAGGTGACTCAGCCTGTTATGCAAGTTAATGCTAAGACCATAATTGTGACTGAGGAGCTGAAGAAGGATGTTGATCAGGAATTTAGGCAAGTGAGGAATCCTGCAAGAAGGATTCTCACTAGTCCTAGGCCTACAAACACCCAGAATACTTATGATGTGTTGAATGATCAGGTTGCAGTAGTGGTAGTAGGAGAGGTGGAATGTTCTCAAAAGGAGTCTGGGGAATTAGGAGGATGCAAGCCTCCTAAGGACCATGGATAAGATAGCCATATGGAATGTAAGGGGGATCAACAGCCAAGCAAAGCAGCAAGATGTGAAAAAGTTTATTGAAATAAATAAAATTGGTTTGGCTGGTATCCTGGAAACAAAGATAAAGGCTCACAATATGGGTAGCCTTTATCTTAGAGTTTTTAAAGGGTGGTGTTTTAGTTCCAATTCTGCCTATCATCAGGGTGGTAGGATAGTGTTGGCTTGGAATCCTCACAGTTTCTCAGTGAATATTTTGCATTGCTCAAGTCAGATTTTGCATTGCAATATTGTTCCAAGTGGGGGTGGTGTGAACTTTTCTTGTTCTATTTTGTATGCTTCAAATGCAACCCATGAGAGAGATATGCTTTGGAAGGATATTTTATGGTTAAACTCTAAGATAAGTGGGCCTTGGGTTATTACTGGAGATTTTAATTGTGTTCTAAGGCCTGATGAGAGGACTGGGGCTATAGTTAGAGCCTCTGAATATTCAGGGTTCTAGGATTGCATGAACCTGTGTGGGATGGATGATATGAGCAGTTCAGGGAGTTTTTTCTCTTGGAATAACAAGTAGGAGGGGGAGAGTAGAGTCTTTTGCAAGTTAGACAGGGCAATGGTAAATCAAGCATGGGTGGACCAGTTTCCTACAACCTCATTTTATGCCTGAAGGGCATTATAATCATTGTCCTATAGTGATTGTGGCTTATCCTGCTCTGGTCCCAGGTAAAAGGCCTTTCAAATACATCCATATGTGGAGTGAAGCCCCTAACTTTCAAGAGATTGTTAATGAAGGATGGAATGAGCCAATTCAGGGGTGTCTTATGTTTAAGTTGGTGCAAAAGTTGAAAAAAGTTAAATGTGGGCTAAAGAATTTGAACAGGGAGGGCTTCTCTAATTTGCAGTGTCAAGAGGTCCAAGCTTATGATAGAATGATTCAATGTCAAGCTAATTTGCAAGCTGATATCATGAATATGACAAGGAGAAATGAAGAATGTGAAGCTGTGCAAATTTACAAAAGAATTCATAGAGCATATATGTCTTTTCTGTCCCAGAAGGCAAAGGTGAAATGGTGTAAGGAGGGTGATGATAATACAACCTTAATTCATCAATCAATAAGGCAGAGAAAACTTAAAAACACAGTTTATGCTACCCATGATGATTCTGGTATGTGGAAGGATAATCTCCAGGATGTTAATTCAGCATTTTTGGAGTATTATAAGAAGCAGCTAGGGAAAATAATGGAGCAGAGAGAATCATTTAAGAATGTGGTGGTGAATTTCGGGCCTAAAGTAAATGTTGAGCATTTGTAGATTCTGAATTCTCCATACACTGCCAGTGAGGTGAAGAAGGCTCTTTTTGATATTCCTGGTGATAAAAATCACCAGGACCTGATGGATATGGGTCTCACTTCTTCAGGGACACATGGGATACTACTGGTCCTGAAGTCACTCAAGCCATCCTTGATTTTTTCACTTCAGGTAAACTGCTTAAAGAATTAAATGTTACCATTTTAACTTTAATTCCTAAGATTACCTATCCAAATTCAGTGATGGATTTTAGGCCAATTGCATGTTGTAACACTTTATATAAATGCATAACCAAGATGCTTTGTAATAGGTTTAAACTAGTGTTGCCTGATCTAATTTATGAAAACCAGGGTGCCTTTGTTCAAGATAGATTTATTGTTCATAATGTAATGGTGTGTCAGGATCTAGTTAGATATTATGGAAGGCAAAATGTGAAATCAAGTTGTATTATGAAACTTGATATGAGGAAGGCGTATGACACAATTGAGTGGGCTTTCTTAGAAGAGATGTTATATGCTTTAGAGTTCCCTACTCAGTTTATTAAGCTTATTATAGCCTGTGTGACTACTCCAAGATTTACTCTGATGGTTAATGGGTCTCTACATGGCTTTTTTGAGTCCAGAAGAGGGTTAAGGCAGGGGGATCCCATCTCCCCTCTACTCTTTGTGATTTGTATTGAATATATGTCAAGGCTGATGAAGAAGATACAAAGTAATCCTAGATTTTCTTTTCACCCAAGATGCAAAAAGGTTGCTTTGAATCATTTGGTGTTTGCAGATGACATAATTTTGTGTTGTAGTGGGAAGTATGCTTCAGTTTATACATTGCTACAGGGCTTCCAATTGTTTTCTGCCACATCAGGCCTGAAGGTGAATGAACAAAAGTCAGATTTTTATACAGCTGGTGTTAGCCCTGAAGATATAAGAAGAATTCAAGAGACTTCTAGTTTTGCTCATAGCTCTTTGCCTTTCAAGTATTTGGGGGTGCCTATTTGTTCTAAAAAGTTTTCAGCTTCTGATTGCAAAGGTATTGTGGAGAAAATGGTGGTTAGGATAAAGGTCTGGAGTAGTAGAACCTTATCCTATGCAGGGAGAGTCCAACTTATCAATTCAGTCTTGATTAGTATCCATGTGTATTGGGCTTAATTGTTCATTCTCCCTAAGGATGTGTTGAAATAGATAGCTCATGTGTGTAGAGCTTTTATTTGGAGTGGGAATTGGTTTAGTAGTAGGCCTGGTAATATCAAATGGATGGATCTTTGCAAGCCTAAGCAAGTAGGAGGATTAGGGATCAGGGACATTATCACCTGGAATAGAGCAGCTTTGGCAAAGTATGTTTGGGATGTGAATTCTAGGCAAGATAACCTCTGGATCAAATGGGTGAATGAGGTTTACATCAAAGGTGAGGACTGGTGGAGTTAATCTCCTTCAACTGATTGTTGTTGGTATTGGAAACAGATATGTGGCATGAAAGAAGAGGTGAAAAGAATTTATTCACAATAGGATTTTAATTCTATCACGAAATTTAGCATTCAAAAGATGTACAAGAAGATGCTTGGTGAGTCAGATCATGTGCATTGGGATAAACTGATTTGGAATAGGCTCTTTATTCCTAAGCATAGGTTTATCAGTTGGATGGTTATGCATAAGAAGCTCAGTACATCAGATAAGTTAGTGCAGTTGAGGATTTTGGATAATGATCTCTGTCAATTGTGTAACAATGGAGTGGAATCTCATGATCATTTGTTTTTTTGGTGTGATTATGTTCAGAGAATGCTGAACAAGGTGAAATGCTGGATGAAACTCCTGTTTAGTGATACTAGCTATGACAGGTTAATGCATTTACTGGGAAATAGCAGAAGGAATCAGTTCAGAAAACGTGTTGTTGCTGTTGTGTTAAATGGATTGATTTATTTTGTCTGGTGGGCAAGAAATGAGGCTGTGTGGAACTATGTGGGTTGGCATCCTGATAAAGTGTTTAACAAGATCAAAAAGATGGTCAGGGATAGAATACTTCTGGTATTACCAAAGAAGATTTCTGTTAGGGATAAAAATTGGTTTGATACAGTTTGTTATGCTAATGTATAGTTGCTTTTTGACTTGCTCTTAGCTCTGGAGGGTCCAACCTAGTTGGTTTGTCCATCTAAGAGTAGGTGTTAGGATGTAATTGTTATTTTTTGGTGTGAATATTTTTCCTTACTTAGCAAAAAATATATATATATGAGCACATAAAATAAAGCACACGATCAAAATAAACATTCCCAAATCCTAATATTTTTTTAAAAACGAAGGAGAAATAAAAGTTTCTCTACGCAACTTTTACTGGCAGATCAATGTCTCATGTCTAAACTCAATCCATTCATGTTTCCATCTATAAGAAATGTATAACACCCTAATTATTTTATTCTAATTATCTTTTTATCACAATATACCATATAGAGGTGTAATTATGTGGGACCAAATTGAACCGAACAGATTGGAATTGGACTCAATTTCTTTATAAAGAAAATGAATATTCAATGACAACAACAAACAGTTATATGTAATTAACTAAGAACTTATTCAATATCTTAATAATTTCATCCAAATAGTCCATTCTTCATTTCTAACCTTCATTTATCTTCAAGAATGAAGGTAGTGCTTTTGCAATGTATGAAAAAATATTCGAAGGATAATAACATCAGCTTTGGAGTGAGTACGACAGCACAACAAACTTATTTGTGGTTGACTACTAGATAAACTTACAAATCATTGAAAAGTTTTGGTAATTGAGAGTAGAAGTATTTAACACATTCCACAATATATCACATATAGCAAAAATTTGTTTGGGGGGATGCTATTATCACATATTGATTTTATTTATACTTAAAATTGAAGTAATTGTCAGTGACACTTGAATTAAAAAGTATTATTAAAGGAGAAAAACCATTAGCTTGTTTTTATTTTATCTCATTTACCTTAACACCAGACCAGTTGTGCAATCGGTACCTCTACATTCCCACAATAATCAAACCGACCCTAATTCCCATACAAAATCTACTTTGAAACACACTCTTTATGGTGTTTGGCTGAAGGTTTTGGAATGGAATGAAATGGATGCGATAAAATGATGTAAAAGTTGTTTGGTCGAGATAACTTTTCTTTGGTATGCAACCTAATACCTCGAGGTATCTCATTACCCCTTTACCCCTATAATCTCACACCCACCAGTCCACCATTCCCTATATATATCCCCATATACTCCCTTCCTCTTACGAGGTTGCAGTATACACACACCCATGCACATCCACCCTTCACACACCTCCACATGCATCTCCTCCTACATTGCACATCCCTATGCACACACAACCCTCCTTCCCAAATTCATCAAAGATCATGAACATAGTGATCATGAATCAAACATCATGAACAAATTAGAGCCAAAACAAATATAAACAACATCATATTCAACTAAAGTAACTAATTCAAATATATATTCATTTTGAAATTAACTGATAAACTCATCAAACACCTAACCAATTCAAATTCAACTAAATTAACCAAATTAACTGAAAAAAATCAAAAGTTTAACATATTCTGCACGTCAAATTACATAAAAAACACTTAGAAATTGAGAATACACCATTATTTAAAAATAATTAAATTTGTATTTTTTTTCCCGCAGCAAATATCATAAATATTACTTCATAACCTAAAATAAAATAAAAATCCAAAAACAAAAACCCTAAACCATAAAAAGGAGAGAGAGAGAGAAAATTTACATTTTGGGGCAAGGAATAGAGTCGAGGTAAGCTTGCTCGAACTGAAAGGACGTTAAGGAGGTAGAACTGGGCCCGCTTCTTCTTCTTCTCCCTCTCCTCCTCTTTCTTTATCTCCTGCTTATGTTTCTGCTTCCCCGCCATTAATGGCGTTCTTCTTCAACTTCCGCATTTTTCAATTCGCACTGAAATTGAAAAATTTATCGAATTTCACTGAAATTGAGAAAGGAAAGTTAGGGCTTCGGGAAAATAGTATGTGTTCTTCTAATATTGAGCAAGTAACAATGGAGAGAGAATATAATTTAACTGATTTTCTATCGTTCTAGATGAGCGTCAAGAAGGCATCAGAGGGTGATAATCAATAATTGAAAACAGTATTGGTGATTTTCAATTCGCACTCAAACTCGTTTTCGAGGCAAGCGACGAACACTACCCTTTCATGGTTAGAAGCAGCGACGAAGATTGAGAGAGGAGAATTGTCGGTGAGCGACGAGCGCATATTGTAACGAGTTTGAAAGGATATAAATTTAGGGTAGTGTTTTCGAGGGTTTTTCGAAAACCCTAAGTTTTTCGAAGACCCTAAGTTTGGTGACGAGCGAAGACCGGTGGTTGTTGACGAATTTAGGGTTTTTCGAATAACTAGGGATCGAGATTGTAATATAAGGACATCATTAGATGAAGAATTTCGGAGGAAATGAGAGGAATTTGGGGAAGCTTTTCGTGGGTGTTCGAAAAGGAGATCGGTGAGGGAAGAGAGGAGAGATGCTGGCATTTGTTTGAGAAGCGAAGAGGAGATTGAGATTGAGGCGAGGAGAGAAGAGAGGGGGGCTGTTACCCTAGCCCGTGAAATGGAGAGAGGAAATGAGTGAGAGGAGATGGTTGAGAGGCTTATAACAGCCCGGCCCAAAGCTACTGATCCGGTTTAGCGAAGCAACCGGATCAGTGGCTTTAACTGGTCCGGTTTCTCCTAAATCATATCAGCTTTATTGTGTCAGTTGATGTTTTTTCTACTAGTGTATTTGGGAATTCTTCGGATCTAAAAAACTTTACACTTTTAAGTATTCTATACACTCGAATACTTGGGAATTCTCTCATACTTTCGTACTCTCGTATATTTATATTTACAAACGCATAAATACATATTTACAAACATATATTATGATCGATCGTCACAAGCGTTTGTTTAACGGCTTCACGATTGCTCTTCTCGAAGGTTGTTATTCCCTCATACCTAAGCCACGCCGGTATATTCTTGAGGGTTCTTAAATCTTTCTTATTTATTATATTGAAGTTACTAACGATTTCTTCCATGATATTGATCTTTAACTAGAATTCGTTCCTTTGTACATTCGAATCTCTATTTCTTTCCTTTTATTTTTTATATATTTTCCATGATTGTCCAGCTTATGCTTTCATCACCAACATGTTATTATTGCTACTCAAGACCTAAGGAACTGTTCTAATATTAATCAGATAATTTGAACAACCTGTTAGAAACCCTGAAATTTTGATTGCTTAATAACGAGTCGCTAAAAATAGTCTTTTTGATGAGTTTAACCAACCAATTTAGACAAATGTTTTTAGGGTGTTTGCATGAAACTTAACATGAATCGATATTTAGTAGAGGCCAGCAATGGGCGAACGCGGTTCATGACCGTGTTCGTACCCTCACCCCCCGAACTCAATTTATGGTTCATTGACCATTAATGGAGTCATAACGGGGAAATCTACATTGGATAAGTTCCTAAGTTGTCCATACGGTTTCCCAATATCCAATTAGGTTTATGAGACTTCTCTCTATTTCAAAAACGTTTTCAATAAAGCCTTTACAATGAGGTAGTCAAATATGCGCTCATCTCGCGTAGGCGAAATAAAATTACGCCTACAATAATAATAGCTAGTTAGATTAAAAAGAGTCAAATTGATTTAACCGGATTTAAACATGCCTTATAATTAGGATCTGGGAAATTCAAATTTTTTCGATTTAAAGGGGAACCAGTTGGGCTGGTTCCTGACAGCGGAAACACTAGAACTTGAAAGCAGTAATGAATACACCAAACTTAACGAGGTTCAGCCAAACAAGGGCCTACATCCTCTTATGCTAGTTTTCTTATTAATCAACTCAGAAAAACAAGAATACTCTCGCACTCTCCTGTTTCCCTTACTCCAGGGAAACATCACACCCCACACTAACTTTAGTGTGCTACTTCTCACTTAAACACACAAGCACTCACGAATGAACTCACAGATGCTACCTAATCTCTAACCCCTTTGTTAGAGATTCAATACAATCAGTTTCTCTTAACTCACTTTTTCTTACAAAGCAAACAATGAGTAATATAAAGCTCTATGAGATGTGTACTTTATTTTAGGAAACTGTTTAGATGTTCTCTTTGTGAAGGCTATCAAAAATACTCAATGAAATCCAGGAGAGCATTAAGGGTGAAGGAGAGTCATGATTCAATATTTACAGACCTAGGTTTAACCTTTCAGCGTGCCCTAACTCAAGGATATCAAAGATATGAGAATCTTAAGTTATGGAAAGTATATCTTGAACAATTTCTTTCTCGGAGCAAAGATATTATCCAAGATATACACGCGCTTTAAGACAAGTAAATACTGAAATATGATTCTAAATGCTGGCAAACATTTCTTATGGAAAGTAATTGAGAAAATATTTTCCCCAAAAAAATTTCAAAAATAGCCAGTTCAATCACCTGGTAAAGTAACTGGTACCCAAACCTGTTACTCTACTTTGTACTGTTCGAAATATGTAACCAACTGGTTCCATATTCAAAACCCTACTATTTCACACTTAAGAACAACACAAACAATTCCACTAGAAATATCATACGTAAATATTACATGAAGACCTACGATGAATCAATTAAAGAATCTTAAACTTTCTTCATGCACTTCAATCCTTGAAACTTCCCTTGAATCAACAATGAATAACTTTGTCTTTTCCTCGAACAACTTCGAGAGGGCTTCTTAGCTACAATTCTTGGAATAACCTATTTGCTACACAAGCACACATCATAGCATAATAAATATTATTTTGACTGTTTCATTCTACAATCAGGAATAGTTGGATACTCAGCTGTTTCCAAACATATTGTTCCCTACAGCTGTTTGTCATTATTCAATACCTAGGGGACTCAACAAATTCCCCCTTTTTTATGATTACAAACTCTTTGAAGTTTCCTACAACCAACAAGTTAGCGAACACAGATAACTTCAACCAAAGCTCAAATACCTCATTAAAGGAGCTTACTTGACACAAGACTCACATGGTGAAACAGTTAACTATTTCAACTATTTCCTAAGACACCTTTTTTGTTTGTTTGTTTTTATTAACTACAAAACTAAACTAGGGTTGACTCTATCTATACATCAACTTCAAATAAATTTCCCCCTTTTGGCATCATTAAAAAGCACTCAGAAACAGATCCATTGCACATAAGTTATCACCTAATAAAAAAATAGCAGCATCACGTACCAATCAAGTCATCATGCTGCAAGAAATCAAGTTTTTGTCACACAACTCACAATCCATAACCAAACACAAATTATCCAAATACAAATCAGGGAAGTCAAATGGGAACCCAAATTACATATAAGGGGAAAAGCAGTAATGCAAAAGCAGTTTATCAGAATGGGCTGGCGGAAACAACTAGAAATAGCAATCACTCCTTGTCATCCTCTTCTTCCTCTCGTTGTTCCTCTCCATCAGAGGCATCATCATCATCATCTTGGTTGGAAGAGGAATGTGAGGATCCAACACCTTATTCATCTTCCTCATCATCATCATCTTGATCCTCAGCCATAGGATCAGCAGGAAGACCGGGATTAGCTGGAAGACGAGGATCTGCCGAACCAGTAGCACCCTTAGCAGCCGGAAGTTGACCCTTTACTTCTAGAAGAGAGAGAACCAGCAACTCAGTCTTGGCCAGCTTCTTCTCAAGCTTAATGACCTTAGACGTATAGGACTTGGAAATATACCCTCAATCAGCTTATACATTCTATCCAAAGTCTTATTCTGGTTGTCCAACCTTTCAATCCCAACTACATCTGTGTTAGTTCCTCCTATTTCTCTTTTCTTCTTCTTCGGCTTCTTCTTCTCAGCTGATACTCCTAACTCCTTGAACCTCGGCATATCTGAGGAAACATTCAACCCTTTCTGCCCCAATATTTTCTTTGTAAACAATTAAATGGGAACTGTTTCCCCGTTGAGAGGAATCTTTTGTTTCTTGAGCAAGAGGGTGATGATTGAACCAAAGGCTAGGGCATGGTGAGAGGAGGAACAACCGTTCATGATATGATCAATGATTATGGCAGGATGATTGATCTTGATCTTTTTCATCATTAAGTAAATCAAGACCATCTCCATTATACGAACTATTCCCCTGCCCTTGGCCCTGGGAATTAATACTTTATTGCAAATGGAGTGGAGGACCAGCATAATGGGTTCACACAAATTAGCAGATTGGTATCTAACCTTCTTGGAATAGGGAATAGTCAACAAAAACCTATAAATCTCCTCAGCTATTACCCCAACAATAGTAGGCAAACCATCCCCAGCTACTTATCAAACCCATCCCTTGGAACATTAAGCAGAGAAGCCACCGAAGAAACAAACATGGAGATCTCACTTCCAAAAATAATAGATCCCAAAGACATATCAGGTAATTCCTTCAAATTCTCATAAGTTTCTCTAACAGCATCCACAAAAGCATTGTTAACATCCTTAAACAAAGGCATCTAGCCTAGAAATTCCAACAAATCACGAACCTCAGATAAAGCGGGTATATCAAAATAACCATCTTCTATAGAAAACCAGATAACACACTTCTTTCCACAAGAGGAGTAGAACCGGTAGAAACTGGAGTTCAATAGATTTACCTTTTGTAGGGCGAGGGGTTTTGCTGGTACCCTTTTCCTTTTGGTTCCCCTAGCAGAACCAGCAGATTGATCCTCATAAACTTCTTCTGTTTCCTTCTTCATGGTAGATCTGATCACTCTCCTTCCACTAGCCTTAGTAGAGCAGATGGGGACCCTTCCTTGTGGCCAGTAACCACCATATCTTCTTCCTCCTTTTGTTCCTTTTCAACAGGCACTTCACTTGACAACTCATCCAAAACCCTTTCAATAGTACCAGTAACAGAATCCTTCTAATGTTCTCCCTCATGAACAGCTTCACCCTTCTCAGTGGAAATTAGGTTATGGGAAACAGCAGAGAATGGCTGGATTTTTGGTTGAGGAAGCGGTTAAAGGTTTGGCGGTTGAGGGAGTGGGAATGGGTTCGTGAGTGGGAGGATGAGTAGGAGATGAAGTTACGGAGGGAGGTGTAATAGCCCGGACTTCTAAACCATCTTATTTAATGTTAATTATTATTATTAGCCAAATTATATAGTAAATACTCTTATGATTTGAGTTGAAAAATGATTTATATATTTATGAATGAAGTTCTATTATTCATTGGTGTTGATAATATATTTTATTTTATACGTAGCAAGTAATATTTTAATGTGCGATTATGCACAAGCTAATATTGTGATAGCTTAACTATTCCATTCTATTTCCGAAATCCTTTTGTTTAATTTGGAGTTCAAATATAGTTGTTTGTTCTATTATGATATTTAGAAGTTACTTACTAAGTTAATTTCTTAAGCTAAAGTGTTGTTTTATTTTATGTCTAAATGAAATAAGTGTACTTAGTGTTATAGTCCAAAGAAAACTGGGTTGCTAAATAACGCCCTAAATACGTGTATAATACTACATTGGTATACTTTCCATCTCTTTCTCATTTCTCCCCTTCCTTCTTCACTTTCCCTCCCCATCTTATTACACAACACCACTGGCCGGCACACCACCACCACACCACCACCGCTACTGGATTCACCGCCATACCGCCACCACCATCACACCCCAACCTTCTTCTCTATGTTTTCCCCCTCTCTAACCATTTCTTTGAATTACAAAAAAAATCAGCTCCACCACAGGGTAAGGCGCCTGCCGTGGACGCCTCCACCGGTGGTGGGGCGTCCATGCGCGCCCTGTGATGTTCTTTAAGGAAAGAAAATACACAGGCGCACGCCATGGACGCCCCACAACCGGTGGGCGTCCATGGCGGCGTCTCACCCCGTGGTGGAGCGCCTGCAATTGACGCCTCCACCGGTGGTGGGGCGTCCATGGTGGATGCCTCTCTATTTTTTTTTTTTTTTTAAAAATCCAGTCTTTCGACTTCAATAATGGGGACTTGCGGTTGTTATTATCCAGGTTTCGTGGTGGTGGTACGACGGCGATGACATCAACGACAGTGGAAGTGTGGCGGTATGATGAGTTTTAAAATAATATCGCAAGTGCACGGTGTCTGTTGTTAGCAGAAACTAGCAAATACGGGTCGATCCACATGGAGAGGATTTCTATAGATTAATGCTCAATTACTTAACTACTTCAAGAGAGAAATTGATTGAATGATTAATGACTAAACTAGAATAAACTAGAACACAAATGAATGGAAGTTTATCAAATAATTAAAAACCTAGGGCATTCGTTCAGTCCACCATGCTTATACCAATTAAATCAATACAATACAATTCAACAATACTTGGATTGAGGTTCGAGTAATTAGAGTATTTTGTCAATCCTACGATCGGGTCTTAACACTCTTAGATCCACATATGCTAGTACGGTCGCTCAACATAATCAGACCTACCAATTGTAACAAGCCTCTAATGAGCACGATCTTTCGATTCTAACTCCTATTAGCTAAACATAACCCATGATATTGCGCAATTACATGAATTAAATAATTATAACAAATCAATAGGAATTACTCGTATTCAATCCAAATATCGAAGAACTTTAAACCATAGTCAAATAGGTATAAGCATGGCTTTCCTCACTAAGCCCTAGAAAAATACTACTCACTCATGATATTGAATAACACAATAAACATAATGAAATTATAAGAATTCATCAAATTAAACTAGGTAAGAGATAATACCGAATGATTGAAGAGCAATGGAAACGAAATCAACAATCTTTATAATCTTCTAGGGCAAGAGTTAATACAAAGCGAGAGAGAGAAAAAACTAAGTGTTTTAAACCTAAAACGTGGAATAAGAGATAAATTAATCGAACTTTCTAAAACCCTCTTTATAGTTTTTACAAAACCGGCTAAAAAAGGCAAAAATTAAGGCTCCTGAAAAACCGCTCGATCGGGCGACGGTGTTCAACTTTAACGAGCATAGGAGAAATTTCGCCCGGTCTGGCGCGCAAGCCATTTTGGCCCCTATCTCGCCCGGTTAATCGGGCGAACATGCCTTGGACTCTGAAGAAATTTTTGGCTCGCCCGGTTAGGCCAAACCGCCCTGTCGACCAGGCGAGTGTTGTTCCTGCGGAACAATCTTTATTCCTTTACTCAATTATTTTACACACATTCATATACTTTACGTTATTTTAACACAATAATTTGACAATAGGTAAGGGAACGACGCGAAGGTAGCAACACCAGATTGCAGACACATCGCTTATTGGGGAACGTCTTCCCATCATATATAAGGCCTACCGTAGTCATTAGTGTATACACTCCTGGAAGCAACCCACCAGAGGTAATACTTCCAAGGTGACTCTCATAATACCCCACTAGAGGGTTTCCCCTTAAGACACTCCACCAGAAAGTAATCCTTAAGGTCCTTAGGGTCGACCACCAGAGAAGCCCTAAGCCTTTCGTCATGTGTTCATAACCTATGAGGGGCCCACCAGAAGCGATCCTCATCGGCTCCTTCCAACCTTTGCCATTCTTTCACTTTACATGATTAGTTCTTTAATCACTTTCGTTTTCACACAGTTCAACTTGAAAACAACTTAACAAATGCAACTATGAACCACAACACAAATACGCAATCCACAACCAATATTAAACAAGTTTCATGCTATAACATAGGTTAGATCCCAATTCACTAGAATCAACAACGAACCACTAATAAACCAAACTTCCAACTACGTGGAGCGACCGATCATACTCTTTTTAGAAAGTACTTCTTTTAATCCCTTAATACACCTTGGTATAAACTTTCATCTTATTAAACATCCTCTTAGAACTATAGTGAACCAGTTTTAGGAAATCACTCTTAGTTATAATTAGAATATTAACTACATGAAAGTTGTTTACTAAACTATATGACTTTACTTCATAAGAATTACCAAGAAATAAATGTATTACTTCCCTTTTAGGAACTCTATATAATATTCTAACTTTACTATGTCAATCGATTTATACGATGTTTTATCATCACATTGATTCAAAGAAATAAATGAAACCTCGATGATCGTCTTTATGATTAAACTACAATCTCCACATTATGAACGTCGATTACTTAATTCATCTCTAACATTAAGTTAATAAACTAACATAATCCATTCACTAATCTTGATATGTAGTTCTTAACTAATTAGCGTATTATTATCATATAAACTTCTAAGTTCCTATTCTTTAACTTATAACTCACCTTACAACAATAGCAAGGTAACAACTATTCCCATTAGATTCAGATAATAAAACCAATTCAATAAACTTCGTCAAATATAATCACCTTGGCCACTCTACCAACATTTTGAATTAGAACTGAATTAATTTAATCAATCAACCTTTAACATCCTAATTCGAAGTTATCAAACTAAATCAAGCAACTTGAATTAACAAACTTAACTAAACAAATAAAAGACTTATTTGGCTACTAATGATATGAAAACATTCCTCCAGAAACTAACAGCAGCAGCAGTATTACCACCAACAACACAGCCACAACACAATAACAACCACAAGAACGATAACACAACAACAATAACCCATGCTAACAATAAACCACCACAACAACACATCATCAACAATAGCACACCAACAACAACAACGCATCACCACCACCAACGACAACAATATAACAGCAGCAAAAACACCATCACCACCACCAACAATAACAACAACACCCAACACATAACACTAATACACATGTGAAATAGATACACAACACAAGAAGGGGAAGTACCTTTGGTACTTTGCTGGAACACCAAAACGCACTCCGATAACAAGGCGGCAACACAACAACAACAACAAACAGAGAAGAAGGGAAAAACGAGCGGCAGCGACCAATAACAACGATAACAACAAAACATCGACACCACGACAGAGACGGCGTGGAAAAGGAAGAAACTCTGGCAAGAAGAAGACGACGAGGCAGCAGCAGCAAGCACGAATAGAGGAGAGAGAAACACGAGACAAGGGAGGGAACCACGACAGCAAAAACAACAACTCCGGCAGCATCGTCGGCGCCGAGACAACGCAGCGCATCACCGGCGAGGAAATAGCGGGATTCCGGCGAGGCAGAAAGCAGGGGATTTGAGGGATTTGAAGGAATATGTCCTTAGACATCCCGGCAATTACTAAATATAAATAGGAATAATATTATGAAGATAATAAAGTTAATTATTTTAGTAATCTTATTTTCTTGCTAGAGAATAAATATGATTAATAGGACAATACTGATTGGGCCTATAACTAAAATATATTAATCCTATGAGGTCACACATTGTAGCACAAGTTGGACAAAGCAATCCGAATCCATTTAGGATTAGGGTTGGGCCGGTCTAAAGGGGAATAGGAGGAGAATTAGTTCTCCTAACTAACCTATGACTCTTCTATTATATATAGGATATAATATTAAGAGTTTAGGTGATCAATTCATTAATCAGTTTCTTTTCACAAGAGAGAGAGAATTGAAACCCTAAACTATTCCCTCTGACCGGCGCCTATACCACCAAAAAGCAAGGGATCTTTTCTCTTCCGTTCTAGCAAACGTTGGTGTTCAACTGGTGCTCGTGGACTGAGTAGAGGAGCAACACTTGGGGCTCTCGGATCTTCAAAAGCTTGCATACAACAGGGAAATCACGCTACAAAGGTTTGATATTTAATCCCCATTGAATGATTCATATGTTTGATTATGTTTGCGATCCTATGATAGATGTTAGGAAATTGTTTCCTGAAATTCCGCTATATGCATCTACATATTCCTACAGTGGTATCAGTTTTGCCTAATTCATAATATTCATATGATCATATAATTGTATGCAAAGTTATTATTTTTATTCAATTAAGGGAGGATTTATTTATGGCTTGAATTTGCATAATTGATATTTGATATTAATTGATTGGAAATTGTAAATAATTGATTTATTTGTGATTTATGCTCAAATATTTTTATTAAGGTCCGATTTTTTGATATGAGGGACGAAATAAATTGTTTAATTCACTCTAAAATTTTCGGATTTTTATAAAAAAATTTTTGTTAGATTTAAAATTATTTATGTTTAATTCGATTAATCATTGAAATAATTTGTTTACAATTAAAGATTTGATTTTTAATTTGTTAAATAAATCTAATGTTCATCACCCACATAGATCTAGAATAATATGATGGCTGAAAATAATTTGATTATTTTTCCCACTAATTTTCGAATTTTATCATATTATTTATGAATTTTGGTTGAATTTTATGTTTAATTTGATTATTCATAGAATTTAAGGATAACAATTAAAATATTTGATTTTATTTGTTAAGATAATTCAGTAGATCACCCTAATAATTATTTTCGAAATTTTCGGAATTTAATTGTTAATTTTCTGAATTTTTGGAGATAATTTGAATTTTTTGCCCTAATTTTGAATTCTTGTTATATTTAATGTTTAATGGAGATTATTCATTTAAATCTAATCTCAACAATTCTATAAATTTGTTTAAGATTTGTTGTTTGATTCAAAATTTCTGCCATTATTTTTCGGATTTTATAACCTAATTATCTCCTAAATCTTTATTTAATTGTTAAATAAAGATTACTTTAATTTAAATTGTAAATTGTTACAAAAATTAAAGAGGAAGGCAACCATGGCTGGGTGGACCACCGGGGAGGGTGGTGCCACGGTGGTTGGCCGGGAAGGAACCGGAAACTGGATGGGCAATGGTCGCCTGCGAGAGCGCGACGCGCGCAGGTGGAGAAGACGCCACCAGCAGCGCACGTTTGACGTGCGTGGCTGCTGGCGGGCGCTAGCGAGGTCCTGCCGGCGTGTGCTTGAGCGGCGGCTTCGGGGGGTGTGAGATGCGCGGGGGCTGGCCGGCGATTGTCGCTGCTTGCCGGCGTTCCTGTGTTGTGGTGATTTTCTCGGTGCTGCGTTTTAGTTCTCTGGCTGTTGGTCAGATTTCTTGCTTGGCTGTTGACTGGCAGCTTGCTGCTGGTCAACAGTCAACTGTACTATAATTAAAAAAAAAAAAATTGTTTTTTAGGAAAATATGATTTTTCAAAGTTGAGCATAAATCCAAGAATTTCCTATTTTGCAAATTTGTGAATAATAATGATTATTGTCATGTTTAAATGAGTAATTGAATTAAAATAATAAAGTTTCCTAAATAATTACTAGCTTAATTGTTAAGTTTTATGATTATTATGGAAAGTTTTTATTTGCTTATTAATTGTTAATAAGTAAATAGTATGTATTTATTTTATTTTGATATTATAAATGCGTGAATGTTTAATGTAATATGTATGATATTATGTTTTGCATGATATGACTAGTATGGCCCAAATTAGGATAGTAAATACGATCTGCGAATCGTTATATTTGAATGTAAATTAAATACGATCTGCGAATCGTTATATTTGAATGTAAATTAAATACGATCTGCGAATCGTTTGTATTTTTGTAACTTTAAATTTTCGTTATTTATTTAATTCAAATTATGTAATCAAGCATGAGGATCCAAGGAGTTTCAAGGATGGTGATCCATGGAGATTCAAGGGAGGATTCATGAAGATTAGTTATTTTCCTAAGTATAGGGGCCATACTAGATCATTTAATTATTGCTTTTATAATTTTCTTGCATTTATTTTGTTTAAATGCTTGCTTCTAAGTTTGTTTGTGGTTAATTGATTCATGTGTTCACTATTAATTGACCATATTAGTAAACTTAGGTCCTCAAAAGTAATATTGAGTTCAATTGCTTTTCCAAACAACACCTATAAAGCCTTAGATCATGAGTAATAGGTTCTGCCAAAGCAGGGTGTTGCTCATAGTTCCGGGGATAGTAGGGTAGGTTTTTGAAACTTACATGTCAATGTTTGGTTTAACTCAACAAAATCATCAAAAGATAAAGTTTTGGGTTTTGAAGCTAAGAGATAGGAGTAAACAAGGAGTTGTTAACCTGTCTACCAAGAATTATAATTAGTTATAATTAGTAAAGTGTTTACTTACCTCAACTACTATAAATTGAAGGCAGGGCCAAAGTCCGTTTGATTGTAGTGGGAGGGGATCTTGGTTATTTCTTTATTCAATAGGGGACTTTCATTTTGAATAAAGGGTAGTAGTAATTAAAATTTGTTTAATTATTGCTTTCTTGATAAACATTGATTGAATCTTGCTTTATTATTTGTTGTAGTAATTATGTCTAGTAACAACAATATCAACACCAACAATTCTACTTGTAATTTGCGCTCCGTCCTTTCGAAGGAAAAATTGAATGCTGAACGTTTCATTGCAAATGAAAGGGATATGGGAATCGTTACACCAAAACCAAAAGTGGCTGAAGAGCACTATTGTTACACCTGTAACAAGGTTGGTCATTGGAAAAGTAGTTGCCCCAAGTATCTGAAGGATCAAAAGAAAGGAGTTTCTAGTTCGAGATATGTATGTTATAGAAGTTAACTTAGCAACTTCCTGCTTCTTGGGTATTTGATACCGCTTGTGGTTCGCACATTATTTGTAATATGCAAGGCCTCAAAAGAAGTAGAACATTGGGAAAGGGGAGAAGTAGACCTTCGCGTTGGCAATGGAGCACGAGTTGCTACATTGGCGATGGGAGTATATAGTCCGCTTTTACCTTCAGGATTAGTTTTAGAACTTAATAATTGTTATTATGTTCCCGCTTATCACAAAGAACATTATTTCGATTCTGTTTTGGATTCGAAGGTTATTCATTTACAATAAAGAACAATTGTTGTTCCGCGTATTTGAATGATATGTTCTATGTCTCCGCTAAGTTATCAAATGGTTTATATGTGCTAGACTTAGAAACCCACATCTATAACATAGACAGCAAGAAACATAAAGCAAATGATTCAAACCCTACATACCTATGGCATTGTCGATTAGGCCACATAAGCTCAAAGCGCATTGAGAAACTTCATAAAGATGGAATTCTCAAATCATTTGATTTCGAATCATTTGATACTTGTGAGTTTTGCTTGATGGGGAAAATGACAAAGTCTCCTTTCACAGGTTCAAGTGAAAGGGCCAATGACCTTTTAGCCCTCATACATACGGATGTTTGTGGACCTATGAGTACGTTGGCTGAGGGAGGGTACGATTACTTTATTACTTTTTACCGATGATGTGAGCGATTTGGATATGTTTACCTCATGCGGCATAAGTCGGAATCCTTTGAAAAATTTAAGGAATTCCGGGAATGAAGTACAAAACCAACTTGGGAAGAAAATTAAGGCATTACGATCCGATCGTGGTGGTGAATATTTATCTCAAGAATTTGGTGATCATTTGAAGGATTGTGGAATTCTTTCACAATGGACTCCACCAGGAACACCACAGTTAAATGGCGTTTCTGAAAGAAGGAATCGAACTCTACTTGATATGGTTCGATCCATGATGAGTCTTGCTGATCTTCCTATTTCATTCTGGGGATTTGCGCTTGAAACAGCGGCATTCACACTTAACAGAGCACCATCCAAAGTAGTGGAAAAGACACCATATGAAATGTGGACAGGAAACGTTCCGAAATTGTCTTTTCTAAGGATATGGGGTTGTGAAGCTTATGTAAAACGTTTACTTTCTGATAAGCTTTCACCCAAATCCGATAAATGTCTTTTTGTGGGTTACCCAAAAGAGACTAAGGGATACTACTTCTACAACCAAAGCGAAAACAAAGTGTTTGTTGCTCGTAATGGTGTCTTTCTGGAAAAGGAGTTTATTTCCCGAAAAAACAAGTGGGAGAAATGTATATCTCGAAGAAGTTCGAGATGAGCAACAAATGGATGAGGTTAACACCTCATCAGAGGCGGCCCGGCATGAAAATGCTCAGGAGGTGGTGCATTCAATTCACGTACCTCCTACCGTCCCACTTGGAGATACTCCATGCGAAGTCACTCAACCTAGTGAGGTAGAAACTTCTTTTGTTGTTCCCCAACGTAGGTCTAGTAGGACCATCATTCCGTCAAAGAGATATATTGATTTCCTTTTGACTGAAAGTTCTGAAATAACGATTTTAGAATCAGAAGAGCCTACTAGCTACAAAGATGCTTTGGACAGTCAAGACTCCGAAAGATGGCTTGAGGCCATGAAATCTGAAATGGATTCCATGTCTGAAAATCAAGTATGGGACTTGGTTGATTTACCTGATGGGGTAAAACCCATTGGATGTAAATGGATTTTCAAGTTGAAAACAGACAAGGATGGAAACATTAGTGTTTTCAAAGCAAGGTTGGTGGCGAAAGGTTTCAAACAAATTCATGGTATTGACTATGATGAAACCTTCTCACCGGTAGCCATGTTAAAGTCCATTAGGATAATCCTTGCGATTGATGCCTTTCATGACTATGAAATATGGCAAATGGATGTCAAAATCGCTTTCTTGAATGGGTTCTTGAAAGAGGATGTGTACATGACACAACCTCAAGGTTTTGAAGATCTAGAAAATCCAGGGAGGGTATGCAAGCTTAAGAAGTCCATTTATGGACTAAAGCAAGCATCAAGGAGTTGGAACCTTAGATTTGATGAGGCGATCAAGAAATTTGGCTTTCTCGAAATGAAGAGGAATCTTGTGTATACAAGAAGTTAAGTGGGAGTAGTATTACTTTTCTGGTCTTGTATGTGGATGACATACTTCTCATAGGAAATGATAAGACCATGCTTGAGTCAGTCAAGGAATGGCTTAAAAATTGTTTCTCTATGAAAGACCTAGGAGAGGCTGAGTACATATTGGGAATAAAGATCTATAGAGATAGGCCGAAAAGGCTGATTGTACTTAGTCAAGAGACTTATATTGATAAGGTTCTTGCAAGGTTCAAGCCCCTGGGAAAACTCCAAGAGAGGTTTCATTCCCATGCAACATGGCATAACACTTGGCAAGACTCGGTGTCCTTCGAGTCCCGATGAGGTCAAGCGTATGAGTAATGTTCACTATGCTTCCGTGAGGGATCCATTATGTATGCCATGATATGCACTCGACCGGATGTTGCATATGCTTTGAGTATATGCGCGAGATACCGATCAAATCCGGGGAGATGCGCCTTTGGATTGCGAAAAAACATCCTTAAGTACTTGCGAAGGACTAAGGATAATTTTTTGGTTTATGGTGGAGATGATGAGTTGGTTGTTACTGGATACACTGATGCAAGCTTCCGGAGTGACAAAGATGATTTCCGATCGCAATCTGGTTTCATATTTTGTCTCAATGGAGGAGCCGTGAGTCTGGAAGAGCTCTAGCGAGTACCATCGCGGATTCTACAACGGAGGCCGAGTATATTGCGAGCGACGATGCGGCAAAAGGAAGGCTAGTTTGGATCAAAAAGTTCATTGGTGAGCTTGGTGTAGTTCCTAGCATTGAGAATGGCATTGAGTTGTATTGTGACAATAATGGTGCCATTGCTCGATCTAAGGAACCCGGATCGCATCAAAGGTCTAAAACATGTGCTCGGAAATTCCATCTCATTCGAGAAATCGTTGGTAGAGAGGATGTGAAAGTAAGCAAGGTTCATGCGAGGATAACGTAGCGGATCCTCGACTAAACCGCTTGCTCAACCTAAGCATGAGTGTCATACTAGGTCTATGGGGCTTAAGCATATGGGAGAATGGCTTTAGGTTGTTTACTTCATGTTTACAATTGTAAAGACATTTATTATGCTTGGAATGTTTATCAATAAAAATTCGTTTCTTATTTAATTACTTGGTTTAGTATTAAATAAAATGTCCAAATAATTTGTGTTTTCAAATAGGATTATCGAAAACGTTTTGATAATGGAACCCTATAAAGTGAACGGAAATCACAATTTATTTAAAGTCCCTAGTCTAAATCACTAAAATTGGACATAAGTGATTTATTTAAAAGACTAGTATATAATTAATTGATAGCGCAGTTCCATGGGCTATGGAGACATAGAGATGTCTAATTGATTATATGGATGTATAGCTGATACATTGAGACTTGACCTAAATAGATTCTAAAAGTAGAATCGAACTACTATATTTAGTGGATTCCTTAGACATGAGTATGTCTTAATAACCACAATATAATTAGTTTAACTTTGACACTTTGTTAAACGCCGCGCGTAAAAGGAGGTTATAAAGGCGGTGATCGGGTGGACTAAGAATTGAGTGGGAGTTATGGTCATACAAGAGTGGATAAGTCCTCCTATTAAATAGGAATGATGTCAGGCCTCTTGATGAGCGAAGCTGGAAAATTGCATGGCCATGCGGAATAGGATTAAAGAGTTAATCCTTATTTGAAGCGATTCGAACTCGGCGATCAAGGAACAAAATTTGAGAATAACATTGTGTTATCAAATTTGACATTAAGTGACTTAAGGAATTTAACATTGCGCTCTTGTCTTCGAACAAGTGGGAGATTGAAGGAATATGTCCTTAGACATCCCGGCAATTACTAAATATAAATAGGAATAATATTATGAAGATAATAAAGTTAATTATTTTAGTAATCTTATTTTCTTGCTAGAGAATAAATATGATTAATAGGGCAATCTTGATTGGGCCTATAACTAAAATATATTAATCCTATGAGGTCACACATTGTAGCACAAGTTGGACAAAGCAATCCGAATCCATTTAGGATTAGGGTTGGGGCGGCCTAAAGGGGAATAGGAGGAGAATTAGTTCTCCCTAACTAACCTATGACTCTTCTATTATATATAGGATATAATATTAAGAGTTTAGGTGATCAATTCATGATCGGTTTCTTTTCACAAGAGAGAGATTGAAACCCTAAACTATTCCTCTCCGACCGGCGCCTATACCACCAAAAAGCAAGGATCTTTTCTCTTCCGTTCTAGCAAACGTTGGTGTTCAGCGGTGCTCGTGGATCGAGTGAGGAGCAACACTTGGGGCTCTCGGATCTTCAAAAGCTTGCATACAACAGGGAAATCACGCTACAAAGGTTTGATATTTAATCCCCATTGAATGATTCATATGTTTGATTATGTTTGCGATCCTATGATAGATGTTAGGAAATTGTTTCCTGAAATTCCGCTATATGCATCTACATATTCCTACAGAGTGATGGGGTGAGATAAAGGGTTTGAGCATTTTTGGGGTTTTCTCCTCAATTGATGATAATAGGAAATAAAATTTGGGTAAAAGAGGTTGAAGAAATTAACATGGCACAAGGAGAAGATGAAGCAGGAGCTTTTGGCTCAAGAAGAAGGAGGCACGGGGAGGAGAGAGAAAACAAGAGGGAGTGGGTTTCTTTTTTTTAGACTACAATACTTAACCCAAATAGGCCTATTTTATGAAAACATGAAATAAAACCACATCCTAACTTATGAAAATTAATTTAGTAAATAACTTTCATATATCATAATAAAACAAATAACTATACTAGAACTCCAAATTTTTCAAAAGAATTTCGAAAATAGAAGAGAATAATTAAGCTATTTCAAACAACTAATTTGTGCGTAACCGCACATTTAAATATTAATTGCTACATATAATAAATATAATATCAACATTAATAAAATATTCGAAAATCGTTAGGAAATATTATATTCATATTTCAACTCAAATAAAATAAGAGTATTTAATATATGATTTAGCTAATAATTTTAATTAACAACAAATAAGACGATTTAGAAATCTGGGCTATTACACTCTACCACCCTTATAAGAAGTTTCGTCCTCGAAACTTGCAAACAGTTATTTAAAAACAACAATAAGTAAAACAACCAAGAAACAAATTTCATTTTAAAAAATAATCAAGAAAAACGTTACATTCATGTGTCAAATTCATTTTAATAAAATAGAAATCCCAAACTCTTAAGATATTAGCATCCAGCCTCCATTCTACCATCATCTTTTGTATCTCTACTTCAACTTGACTCGCGAAATGAAGGAGCAAAGAAGACAAAAGGGGCAAACTTGTTGCCATTGGATTCCAAAAATCTCATTTGCAGAGATTTCGTTTGAAATTCTTTCAAACTATTCGAACAATAAAAGTTTCACGAAATTCACATTTCAATCAAATAAATAAAACTTAAACGCAATTATAACGCACCACATTAGACACAACACAGTTTGACGTCTAAAGATCATAAAAAGTATGAGGATAAGACCACCCTTAGTGGAAAGTTTGTCCACGAACTTTGGAATGAACAGCTATGAATTAAGGTTACGCCATACGAATACAAGAGTTTGATATCGATGGTCAATCATAAAACTAAATCAAAACAAAGATACGACATTTTCACAGAACTCAAGCGATCTTAAAATACGAGAGTTATGGGTCAACTACGCTTCCTAGCGGGACACGGATGTGTCGTGTGCACCGCACCCGGCCAAAGATAAAATTTCTCCTACTCTCTTTTACACTAAGCTAGTATAATGGAAGTAGGGGTCGTATCCACAGGGAAGCAGGGACGAGTTTAATACTTAGCGGGATTCAAAACCTAGATTAAGCTAAGGGCCGAGAAACCTAATAACAAGGGGGGTTTCAAATAGAGTTACCGAATAAACTACAACTAACTAGCATATAAACAAAATGAGAAATCAATATGGGAAGATCTTGAATTCGATTAACATCCACTTCAATTCATTATCGATCCTTGAACCTCCACTCTAATTATTTCCATAATTATCTATTGCTGAGAAGTAATCTCGCGTTCTCCTTATTCTTAGTTGAATAGCACGATCAGCGTGATTATAAAACCCTAACTAAAAGATAACCTAGTCCGATCTGCGTCTAAGTTCAATCCAATAGCAGCAATAAACCCAGAGAACCAATAGACCTGCTAATGTCATACACGCGATAAACATTCAACAGTTGATTCAATTTCCCTAAGAAATAACCAAGACGATCTGCATCTAAATTACTCCCTAGTTTGCTACAAATTGATAAAAGAATAAAACAATCCGATTCTATTCTTAAATCTAGCATTAGAATAATTACACAATCAAACTAGTAACGTTCCTAGCATAATTATGCAATAATCATAGATCACAAGCATAGAATTTGAACCATAATTAAGGAAAATAGATAGAGAGGAAAGATCTCACAATAACGGTTGAAGCTTCATGTTAATTTCTCCAAGAACAGTTCAAGCTACAATCCGATAGTATAAACCAAATCCCATAATTGAAATCCCTAAGAAAACTAAGAAAGATAACAAAAGTGAGGAAGGAGAATTAAGAGAGGAGTGTTGGAGACTCCCTCTTCCATTTTCAGCTCTGCTCCTTCTTTCCTTCCTTCCCAAATATTAGGTTTTAGGAAGCTTTTAAACCACACAAAACGTGGCCCAAGCGAAGCTTAAGCATCGCGAGTCGCGATACTGATCCGAGCCGCGACGAGCACGCTGTCTTCCCGCACAAAATGGCTGGGCATGAAGGTCGCGAGCCGCGACGAGCACGTTGTCTTCCCGCACAGGGGGATCGCGAGGTGCGACAGGCCTCGCGAGTCGCGAGCTGCTGGGCCTCGTGCCTGCTTGGCGGGCGAGGCTGCTTGGCGGGCATGGGTCGCGAGGTGCGATGTGCGTGCTTGGGCAGCTAGGCATGACGTGAGGTGTGTGGGCTTGCGATGCTGCTGGGCAGCTTTGGCGATGATGCTGAGCTTGCTTATGCGATGATGCTGGGCTTGCTTATGCGATGATGTTGGGGTGTGCGGTGTAGGAATGGTGCATTGATGCTAGGATAGCACATTGTCGTCAACTCATAACTTGCTTCCGTGCCACCAAGCCATGGTGTTGAACTTTCTTGAACACTCAAGGATAACTTCAATTAAACATCGTTTAATTCCGTTTCTCCTTAAAAGCTCGGAATCTAGAACATTAACACTAATTAACTCACAAAACCCCGAACTTCCGCTAAGGTTGATTTATATGCAAACGTTAACAATTACGAACAAATCCCTTAGCAAAGTGCACCTCAAATATCACAAAAAAGTCGTATAACTTGAGCGTATCAAATACCCCCACACTTGAACTTTACTCGACCTCGAGTAAACTCAAAATGAGGATCACCAAATAAATCTTCACCCAAATTATCTACACCAACCTACACTCTCCACCATCTACATCATCATCATCACATCTTAACAACATCCGCCCAAAACCTAAACGTAAGGGACGATGGTTCCCCCACACTTAGATTCAAGTTCACCTGAAATATATAAAGACGTAACAACAACAATAACCAGCAACGCCAACAAGAATCAAAATGCCAGCTCATGACACACTAAACTATCAGCTCTCCCAAACCTCAAACGATGACCTACTACTACTACAACTAACTTAGAATAGCAAGCCATGGAACAAAGACAAAAAGGGATAAATTCCATGCTTACTCCCAAAAACAAACAACCAACCAAAAGAATGTGAAAGCCAAAACAAATCTTCACAAAATCAAGGATGAATTCACCAACCTTACCCGAAAACGCTTTCCACCTTATGACACCATCTCCGGCAAATGAGTTTTCCAAATACATAATTCTCTCTTAATCTCTCATTTTGCCTAGGAGCCCTTTCGGGTTTTCATCCTAGCTTCTCACATTTCTTTTTTCATCTCACCATCTTACCCGCTCAACTAGCTCTTTTTTGCATAGGCCGCCCTTCCGGGTTTTCGACCTATCCGAGCCCCCAATTTTGCCTGAGTCGCCCGCCCTTGCGAGTTTTCAACTCAGCGGGATTCACTTCATCATCATTTTTTTTTATTATTATTATTCATTTTTTTTTCATTTTTTCAAATTGAAAGTAATAAATACAACATAGATGCATGAGAATGAGAATACCCTCCCCCCTACTTAAACTACACATTGTCCTCAATGTGACGACAATTAGAAGAAAAAGTAAACTGAAAATGGGGGGAAAAATGGAAAATCGGGCACATCGAAGATCGAATGCTCAAGACTCATGACCAAACAATCCGTCAAACTCAAATTTCGCGAATCACTCAAACAAATGACAAATTCAAATTTTTAAATTTTTGAGATTTGCACCTAGCTTAAGAGATCGAAAAGATACAACAATCTCACCGTTCCAATTTCGCCAACTCCTAGTGGTTGAACTCTTCCCAACGGGTTTTCTTTTGTGGACTTGGGCTCAAAGTGGATTAAGATTTGTTGTGGTTCTTTTGAGTGGGTGGTTAATGAGTGAAAGAAAATTTATTGTGGTGGTGGAAATTTGATGAGAAATAAAGGAAAAGAAAGAAAATAAAAGGGGTCTTGGGTTGCCTCCCGAGAAGCGCTGTTGTTTAAAGTCATTAGCTCGACTTAGTACCTTAAGCTTAATCATTGGATTGTGCTCCATGTGTGACAATGGTGGTTCCAAATCTCCACTTCAAGTACTTGCAAAATTGATTGAGAAGAACTCTTGCAATGCATCGTTAATACCTAACTTACTACAACATGGTTGAGCATATAACATCAGATTATATCCAAAACCTAGCATTAAGTCAACAACAAACATCAACTAGTAGTACTCCTAGCTAATCCAAGTCATGACCATTAATATAAATGTGTAAAGCTTGACAATAACCAAGTTATAGAGTATGAGAAAGAGGAAATCTTACAATAAACCGTCAAAAGCTTCAATCAACCATTCCCAAGAGAGTTTAAGCAACAAGTTCCATGCTTCTTGTCCAAAATACAAAAGTGAAATACATAGAGCTCAATGGAAGATGAAAACTAGAAACTAAAACAAAAAGGGAATTCTTTATATGAGTGGCCAACCAAAAACAAATAGCACAAGCAATACCATCCAAAAATCACGCTAAATACAAACAAGTAACACCGCTTCCCCGGCAACGGCGCCAAAATTTGGCGGGACGCGGATGTGTCGTGTGCACCGCACCCGGCCAAAGATAAAATTTCTCCTACTCTATTTTACACTAAGCTAGTATAATGGAAGTAGGGGTCGTATCCACAGGGAAACAGGGACAAGTTTAATACTTAGCGGGATTCAAAACCTAGATTAAGCTAAGGGCCGAGAAACCTAATAACAAGGGGGGTTTCAAATACAGTTACGAATAAACTACAACTAACTAGCATATAAACAAAATGAGAAATCAATATGGGAAGATCTTGAATTCGATTAACATCCACTTCAATTCATTATCGATCCTTGAACTTCCACTCTAATTATTTCCATAATTATCTATTGCTGAGAATTAATCTCGCGTTCTCCTTATTCTTAGTTGAATAGCACGATCAACGTGACCATAAAACCCTAACTAAAAGATAACTTAGTCCGATCTGCGTCTAAGTTCAATCCAATAGCAGCAATAAACACAGAGAACCAATAGACCTGCTAATGTCATACACGCGATAAACATTCAAGAATGATTCAATTTCCCTAAGAAATAACCAAGACGATCTTGCATCTAAGTTACTCCCTAGTTTGCTACAAATTGATAAAAGAATAAAACAATCCGATTCTATTCTTAAATCTAGCATTAGATTAATTACACAATCAAACTAGTAACGTTCCTAGCATAATTATGCAATAATCATTGATCACAAGCATAGAAATTGAACCATAATTAAGGAAAATAGATAGAGAGGAAAGATCTCACAATAACGGTTTAAGTTTCATGTTAATTTCTCCAAGAACAGTTCAAGCTACAAGCCGATAGTATAAACCAAATCCCATAATTGAAATCCCTAAGAAAACTAAGAAAACTAAGAAAGATAACAAAAGTGAGGAAGGAAAATTAAGAGAGGAGTGTTGGAGACTCCCTCTTCCATTTTCGCCCTTCACTCCTTCTTTCCTTCCTTCCCAAATATTAGGTTTTAGGAAGCTTTTAAACCCCGCACAAAACGTGGCGCCAAGCCGACTTAAGCATCGTGAGTCGCGATACTGATCGCGAGCCGCGACGAGCACGCTGTCTTCCCGCACAAAATGGCTGGGCATGACGGTCGCGAGCCGCGACAGGCATCGCGAGTCGCGAGGGCAGGGGGGTCGCGAGGTGCGACAGGCCTCGCGAGTCGCGAGCTGCTGGGCCTCGTGCCTGCTTGGCGGGCGAGGCTGTTTCGCGGGCATGGGTCGCGAGGTGCGATGTGCGTGCTTGGGCAGCTGGGCATGGCGTGAGGTGTGTGGGCTTGCGATGTTCTTTGGGCGGCTTTTGGCGATGATGTTTGAGCTTGCTTATGCGATGATCTTTGGGCTTGCTTATGCGATGATGTTGGGGTGTGCGGTGTAGGAATGGAGCATTGATGCTAGGATAGCACATTGTCGTCAACTCATAACTTGCTTCCGTGCCACCAAGCCATGGTGTTGAACTTTCTTGAACACTCAAGGATAACTTCAATTAAACATCGTTTAATTCCGTTTCTCCTTAAAAGCTCGGAATCTAGAACATTAACACTAATTAACTCACAAAACCCCGAACTTCCGCTAAGGTTGATTTATATGCAAACGTTAACAATTACAAACAAATCCCTTAGCAAAGTGCACCTCAAATATCACAAAAACGTCGTATAACTTGAGCGTATCACTTCCGCTACGCTACTCTAATCAACAAAGTCACTTAAGCACATAAGTTCACATAAAAATAGGAACATATAATAAACATGCAAACGCAAACACTCTTAACGGCTCGGTTCATATATACCTAAAACTTTATTTGATCCATTAAACCTATTTACAACCCTTTACGCCACAATATGAAGATCATAGCGCACCCGAGAGCAACCATGCTCTGATACCATTTGTAACAGGCGGTCATTCCCGACCAGCTTACAGAGGATTAATGCACAGCGGAATTGAAGAATCTGGTCGAGCTAACCAACTACTACCATCACACTCACTAAACTATATCAGAGAATGTGAAAACCAAAAATACAAATCTAATTCAAGTTAATTACTATTAACAACTATAATCAAACTTTACACAATTAGTTACATTAATAACTAAAGTATTACAATGATCTGCGGCCTCACTTCGAAATACAAATTAATACACGTAATTGTACTTCTAACATTCTCGAACCTTCAACATTACATAATAATCTCCAAGTCTTCAACCTGAAGCAAATAAGACACTACCACCCACCAAATGACAGGCCACATAAATGACAAAACATGACGTACACACATCAGCAAAGCTGAGTACTAACCCATCAAATAGATTTAAAACATGCTTTGGTGCTCCTTTACTTGAAAACCATTCAATCAGAGCTACAACAACAATAGCAGCAGCAATAACAATATCAATAACAACAGCAACGACTACACATGCTTTAAGCTTGTCATCCAATACCCTTGGAGACCTCAGAGTTCCCGCGGAACAATCTTCATTCCTTTACTCAATTATTTTACACACATTCATATACTTTACGTTATTTAAACACAATAATTTGACAATAGGTAAGGGAACGACGCGAAGGTAGCAACACCAGATTGCAGACACAACGCTTATTGGGGAACGTCTTCCCATCATATATAAGGCCTACCGTAGTCATTAGTGTATACACTCCTTGAAGCAACCCACCAGAGGTAATACTTCCAAGGCGACTCTCATAATACCCCACTAGAGGGTTTCCCCTTAAGACACTCCACCAGAGAGTAATCCTTAAGGTCCTTAGGGTCGACCACCAGAGAAGCCCTAAGCCTTTCGTCATGTGTTCATAACCTATGAGGGGCCCACCAGAAGCGATCCTCATCGGCTCCTTCCAACCTTTGCCATTCTTTCACTTTACATGATTAGTTCTTTAATCACTTTCGTTTTCACACAGTTCAACTTGAAAACAACTTAACAAATGCAACCATGAGCCACATAACAAATACGCAATCCACACCCAATATTAAACAAGTTTCATGCTATAACATAGGTTAGATCCCAATTCACTAGAATCAACAACGAACCGCTAATAAACCAAACTTCCAACTACGTGGAGCGACAGATTATACTCTTTTTAGAAAGTACTTCTTTTAATCCCTTAATACACCTTGGTATAAACTTTCATCTTATTAATCATCCTCTTAGAACTATAGTGAACCAGTTTTAGGAAATCACTCTTAGTTATAATTAGAACATTAACTACATGAAAGTTGTTTACTAAACTATATGACTTTACTTCATAAGAATTACCAAGAAATAAATGTATTACTTCCCTTTTAGGAACTCTATATAATATTCTAACTTTACTATGTCAATCCATTTATACGATGTTTTATCATCACATTGATTCAAAGCTATTCTCAAATGAAACCTCGATGATCGTCTTTATGATTAAACTACAATCTCAACATTATGAACGTCGATTACTTAATTCATCTCTAACATTAAGTTAATAAACTAACATAATCCATTCACTAATCTTGATATGTAGTTCTTAACTAATTAGCGTATTATTATCTTATAAACTTCTACGTTCCTATTTTTAACTTATAACTCACCTTACAACAATAGCCAAAGGTAACAACTATTCCCATTAGATTCAGATAATAAAACCAATTCAATAAACTTCGTCAAATATAATCACCTTGGCCACTCTACCAACATTTTGAATTAGAACTGAATTAATTTAATCAATCAACCTTTAACATCCTAATTCCAAGTTATCAAAGTAAATCAAGCAACTTGAATTAACAAACTTAACTAAACAAATAAAAGACTTATTTGGCTACTAATGATATGAAAACATTCCTCCTAAAACTAACAGCAGCAGCAGTATTACCACCAACAACACAACCACAACACAATAACAACCACAGCAACAATAACACAACAACAATAACCCATGCTAACAATGAACCACCACAACAACACATCATCAACAATAGCACACCAACAACAACAACGCATCACCACCACCACCAACAACAATATAACAGCAGCAACAACACCATCACCACCACCAACAATAACAACAACACCTAACACATAACACTAATACACAGGTGAAATAGATACACAACACAAGAAGGGGGAAGTACCATTGTTACTTTGCTGGAACACCAACACGCACTCCAATAACAAGGCGGCAACACAGCAACAACAACAAACAGAGAAGAGGGGAAAAACGAGTGGTAGCGACCAGCAACAACGATAACAACATAGCATTGACACCACGGCAGAGACAACGCGGAAAAGGAAGAAACTCCGGCAAGAAGAAGACGACGAGGCAGCAGCAACAAGCACGAACAGAGGAGAGAGAAACACGGGACAGGGGAGGGAACCACGACAGTAACAACAACAACTCCGACAGCATCGGCGGCGCTGAGACAACGCCGCGCATCACCGGCAAGGAAATAGCGGGATTCCGGCGAGGCAGAAAGCAGGGGATTTGAGGGAAGAGATATAGTGACGGGGTGAGATAAAGGGTTTGAGCATTTTTTGGATTTTCTCCTCAATTGATGATAATAGGAAATAAAATTTGGGTAAAAGAGGTTGAAGAAATCAACCTGGCACAAGGAGATGGAAACACGAAGACAAGGAGAAGATGAAGCAGGAGCTTTTGGCTCAAGACGAAGGAGGCACGGGGAGGAGAGAGAATACAAGAGGGATTGGGTTTCTTATTTTTTAAGACTACAATACTTAACCCAACTAGACCTCTTTTATGAAAATATGAAATAAAACCACACCCTAACTTATGAAAATTAATTTAGTAAATAACTTTCATATATCATAATAAAACAAATAACCATACTAGAACTCCAAAATTTTCAAAGGAATTTCGGAAATAGAATAGAATAATTAAGCTATTTCAAACAACTAATTTGTGTGTAACCGCACATTTAAATATTAATTGCTACATATAATAAATATAATATCAACATCAATAAAATATTCGAAGATCGTTAGGAAATATAATATTCATATTTCAACTCAAATAAAATAAGAGTATTTAATATATGATTTAGCTAATAATTTTAATTAACAACAAATAAGACGGATTAGAAATTAGGGCTATTAGAGCTTTCGAAACGAATTTCGGCATCTCCGGTGCGGATTCTTGATGACGTTCGTCCCCCAAGGTTCACACAACGATCCCCGACTCCGTGCATCCGGATGAAGGATTGGAGTTTCTCAAGAACTGCTCAATTCTTAAAGAGAATAGGTAGGCTTGTGTTTTAGGGTTAAAGAGAGTTAATGATTCAGATTTTCAAAAAAGTTATTTATATGAGAGATAAAATGACCAACAAAACACGCGAAAATCCGAAACCTGACTAAAAACAGACTCGCCCGGTCGGGCCTGCAAGCAAATTTACGAAGAGAAAAGAAGAACTCGACTCGCCCGGTCGGGCGGACCATCGCCCGGACGGGCGATACGCAGGTCAGCCTGCTAGAAAAGAGACATGTGCACGGAACGCAGCCACGTGCGCTTGGCGCACCAATTTGCGCTAGGCGCAGTGGGCTTGAATCCTTCGCGTTAATTTGGATGCTTTTCCAACAATCCCTCACAAACGCGAAGGTACGAAAACAAGAAATGAGCAATAAAAGGAAGGTTTGATACTTACAAACTAGTGTCCAAGGATTGAACTAGCATGTTAGTGAGATGGGGTGTCCTCTAACCTACAAGTGTCCACTAGATTGAACTTGCAGAAGAGAGAAGGGACTTGGTAACACATATCTTACTCTCAGAGCTTGAGAAACTCCGCGTTATCCATGAATTGCCCCTTGAACAACATACAACACTATTGATCATACAATTCATTTTCCCTTTAAGACAAGTTACATGTCTTTTAAATGATTGTGAACATACACACAGTTCAACAATCTTGGCCATCACCCTGGGATTCCAGTGAGCGCTCTAGAATGCCTACAAGGACGACATTCGACAGAAGGAGGTCATCCCTTCACACTCAAATCCGATGTTCTATTACATTCAAATAAATTTGAATCAGCCACGAAGGCCGTAGACACATCAAGTCCATTACGTTCAATTAAATTGAATCAGCCATAATGGCCATGGACTCCAACACAACCCCTACCGGTTGCCGTCGAGTACCATCAGCTCCACTTGTCAAACCACCATAAAAGCTATAGACTCTCATGATCCATTAGGTTTGAACAAAGTAGACCATCCCTTTTACAGACTATGATACCGACCATGTGAGATCATGCACAAGGCATCACAACGGTGTAACCATCAAGTCCATTCCAAGGACCACCCAAGCCTGCTGGGATATGGAAACATTAAGAGTTGTCAAGCTCAACCTCTACAATATTTCATTGTAATACACATACAAAATCACATTGTATGTCATGGTGTGTCTATTAGTCCCATCTCAGGACTATCCTATCTCAGGATCTCAATCAAATGCAATCTCTGCATAACTGAGTATAGACACATTAAGGACAATCACTGTCCAACCTCATATCCATGAATCTATCAAGTTCAATTGCCAGTTTAACCACAATAAAGGTTATAGATTCATCAATCAATCAAGCTCAAATAAATTCAGCCACCACAAAGGTAAGGGATTGTCTTGTCACTATACCATCAAGCTCACTAATCAAACAACCAAGTCTGGTAATGGATCCTCACACATCCATTAAGTTTCAACTAACTGAGCCACCAAATTGGTTATGGTTCTGTGACCGCATGTGAGCATGTCAAGTCTCAACGCGGGACCTCATAAGCATCCAACAGGTCCTCTCAGTGAATGCAACACCAACCCGTGCATGCTCCTGTCCATATGTGCCTCCATTGCCACATGACAATGTACGTAAGCACCTAAAACATCACAATGTAAATAAGTGAGTATTTCATTACCCCTACAACGGGTAACTTGCCAAGGATTTCCTCATCAATCGGCTTCTTGACTCAACCAGTTCAACTCAATGAACTTATTCTTATGGTTGACTCTGCAACACAACTTACTTTGCATCTCCTCAACAAAGCAACAAGTCAAGAGCAATATGCCAACATATACACTTGTAGACATATAAGCATAATCATTTAGAAAATCACTTTCTAAAACCAGTTCATAAAGATGTATATAGAACATAATAGTTCATGCTAACTATTCAACCTTCTAGTTGAACATGTTTCAAACCATGTCGTCTGAATAAGATTGAGATGAGAGGTACCTTTACCAATCTTTGGCTTTTCATCCATGAACCACATGAATTACCTCATCTCCAACTTCCATCTTGACTTAATAGTCGAAACCTTCAGTTTCATAAGGATATCAAGAGTGGAGACAGCCAAGACATAAGATTAATCATGGACACATGATCACCAAACAATGTCAAGTTCATCAATACCACTCAAATAGATACCATCAGGATAAGCCAAGATACAAACTTAGTTCATCACACAGAACTAATCAAGTGGTACAAACCATAAACCATCTACAGACCATTCAAGTCTTCTCACCAAGGAAACCTTACAGGTTAACTCCAAATCCCGGAAGATCTATTGACTCTTCCTTCTCTAAGATGCCATTCAAGTATGCATTTTACGAATCAACTTGATACGCGATCAGATAATACGATCCCAATGCAAATACAACCACTGGCCAAAGGAAACTTAGCAACAGGTGAGATGACTGCATAGGTCAATATCAAAACATTAATGAACCTCAGAACCATGTACCTTGCCCATAGCTTTTCAAGCTTACAACTTCAAAGTCTATTGAAGGTCAACACACAACCAAAGTATCAACTATGGTCCGCAGACATACACAACGAGTATGACAGGTTACTAATAAGTCATGTTCAAGCTTGCTTTTCTCTAAGCACTGGTCCCAATCAGAAGTTATAAAATCCCCTTGTTGAATTGATCATCACCTCCAGAGAATAACCCCTAGACTTCACATAGTTGATCAACAGTGTCAACTTTATAACCACGGAGGTTACAAGCAAGACTGAACTTTGCTAACTTAGAGAATTAACCTTTTGCTACTCCTTTGCTGAACTACACATCAACATTACTAGGAGAGACACCGAAGAGAAACAGGCAGCGAACACATAATCATGACTACTGAACAATCATACCAATGGCTAACAAATCATCAATGATATCGTGAGATTCATCCAACAAAGCTTATTCAAGAAGAAATAAACACATCATCAGATTCAGCACAACAACAACCATAGAGAATTAAATCCTCACACCAACTGTGTAAAGGAAGGAAAGAAATCCGACCATAGCTAGAAAATACTCACAATGAGAACATTCCAGGTTATTACCTTCACCCTCATGACACAAGGAGAATAACTAACAGCTCATCAGCTTATCTTACACAAGCCATAACTTGCTGAAAATGACGATAACCCCCACATGATAGATGATACCCAAAGATAGTCTGAAGAATACTCATAACCCTCATGTTCTTTCAACCTTGAATGATTTTACTCACTTGGCACAGAGCCACCATTAATCTAAAAATTATGCCTTTTCACAAGGAATCCCAAATGATCTCACATAGACCCTTAACAAAAGGATCGGAATGCTAGCCTCTAATCAATCAACACATGAAACATGATCGGATTCACCAATCATTACTCCAAGTTTACCAAAGAAGCTAAGTCCTCAATAATTAACTCAAATAACTCAATAACCCTAATAGACACAACTATGGGGTTGCTCCGAGACACGACTTAGCACTAGTGTTGCAACTAATACTCAAAAATCATTCAACCAATCCAAAAGTCCATATGACTAAACATGGTCAACCAATTCAAACTCTACAATAGTTTTACAAAGCAACTCTAAACAACCAAATCTACGACATGTATACAACATTTACAATACAACGAGCATAAGTATACAACTCATAGCTCAAGGAAACAAACAAGGGTTCCCAATAATATTAAATCGATGAAAGTTTCCTTCCCTACCTCACTCACCTAGGTGAGTCCAACTAACTACCTGTTAGTCTCAAATAGTAACTTGCCCGCACATTGCACCACAAATTCAACAATAACATGAATTATTCAAAAAGAACAAACAGTGGGGCACATAAGAACATATTATGCAAAGCTAGAGTTTATAGGAAACATCCCTGAAGTTGTCGGAGTCACTTTTGTAATCTAAATGTGCTTGATCACTTCACTTTTGTTCACTTTCCTTGAGATTACAGTAGCTCCGCAACAATAACAACACTCATGTTATTTATCCTCTTGAGTCACCACATGAGACTTATACCATCATATAATTTCCAACCCTTATCAAACAAAGAACAGAACAATATAATGCTCATGGACTCATTCCATGACATATTGCTAAATTTGGTTTAGTACATGATAATCCAAAGAATCCCACTTTAACAAATTTAGCAGTCTCTATCTTTTGTAAAAGAGAACAAAGAAAACAGATTATTATATGGAGTCCCATTCCCACCAGTAGGACAGAAAAATACCAAAAATAATCCATGACAACTCCTTGTAATTAGAAGTAGATGTTGACTTTGCTTCAATATTGTTGTACTCACTCAATTAAAAGAAATTAACCAGAATATAAATTAATCACTTCACAAGAAGTCCATCACAAGAATGCCGAGTGTCGGCGTACCCACATATAACATCAGCAACAAGAATTCAAATAGAAATCCAACTAGTAATTTTAATTTGCAGCTATCCAATACCATGTAGCCTTCAAAATCGAAGACGGTTCCCAGACGACAGGAATTCCAAATTTCAAGTCTTGACAACTATATGGGTGGAGACCCTCAAAATTATAGAAATCAACCGTATAAGTTTGCTCCTTAAATTCTCATTGTAAGCAACGCACAAGATTTATTTTTCTAACCATACCTTAACAAATAATTAATACTCAAGGAAATCTTTCCAAGGTTGATAATTCATATTAGGTTAGAATAAATTGTACATCAACATGAATACAACAATTTGAATAAATTCATTTCTAAATTGTTGGAAATATAAGTTAGATTGATGTATCCTTGAAGAACAAATGTATATAAACAATATTGATATACAATATAGAGAAATAACTTATCTGCAGATAACAATCAACATAACTTGATTGAATTCCACAAGAACAACACTGCGTCGTGGTATGGAGGCCACTGCCTTAGAAACGAATTTCACCATCTCCGGTGTGGATTCTTGATGACATTCGTCCCCGAAGGTTCACACAACGATCCTCGACTCCGAGCACCCGGATTAAAGATTGAAGTTTCTCAAGAACTGCTCAATTCTTAAAGAGAATAGGTAGGCTTGTGTTTTAGGGTTAAAGAGAGTTAATGATTCGGATTTTCAGAAAAGGTATTTATATGAGAGATAAAACAACCAACAAAACACGCGGAAATCCGAAACCCGACTAAAAACAGACTCGCCCGGGCAACCCAGGCAGATCTCGCCCTGTTGGGCCCGCAAGCAAATTGCTGAAGAGAAAAGAATAACTCGACTCGTCCGGTCAGGCGGACCATCGCCCGATCGGACGGACCATTGCCTGGTCGGGCAGACCATCGCCCGGACGGGCGATACACAGGTCAGCATGCTACAAAAGAGACCTGTGCACGGAACGCAGCCATGTGCGCTCGGCGCACCAACTTGCGCCAGGCGCAGCGGGCTTAAATCCTTCGCGTTAATTTGAATGCTTTTCCAGTAGTATGGTGTTGTCTGCTGGTGCCACTTTCTTTGTTGGCGTTGCCGCCTCTCGTTGTCGCTGCTCCCGGTGTTTGCCGCTGCTTCCCCTATTTTCTCTCTCCTGTTCGACTTGTTGCCGGTGTCGTGATTAGCGTTGCTGCCACCGTTGTTCCAGTTTGGTCATCGCGAGTCGTGGCTCGCCGATGTGCTGAATCCCTTGCCCCGTCCTTCCCTTACCTCGTTTTCTGGGCTGGTGTTATGCGTCCCTATTCGCTCCTGCTACTCTGTGCGTGTTGCCGCCATGTTGTTGCGGTGCTGGTCGTGGTGGTACTGCCACTCATCTGATCCCCTTATTGGTACTTTCCCTTATTTTTTTAGATGTTGATGCTAGTTCTTGTTGTTAGATTGATATGTGGGTATACGTTGTTTGCCCTATTTCTTTAACTCTTTGCATATTAAATCATTATATTTGATTAGTTTGGGAATTGAAGTCTTGTTGGATTAGACCAATTGTATCATCAAATAGTTGCAAATCAATTTTTTTGTTGGTTTAATAAGGTTAGTGAGCTAAGATCAGTTAGTACTACAAGATGGTTAATTTGGTTTGGAATTATGATTACACGATAATCAGTTTATTATTGAAGCCTTGGGTTTATCATTTTTCTTGAGATTTAGATTTGTTTAGTTAGTTTAAAGAGCTATAATTTACTTTTAGATTGGCTAAGCACCTAGTTTACATAATATAGGATGAAGAAATTGAAAATGTAATTGCAAATGAATTATGAATTGGGAATTAGTTACTGTCTGTTCTAGTTGAGTTAACTTTTATTGTTATCGTTATTGTTGTTGTGAAGGTGATTTTTAAGGTGATCGATAATTAGAGTAATGTTGTGCCATTCTCCATATTGATTCTAGTTAACGTAATAACATATTGTTTATAAATATATTATTATATAGTAAAGTTAGATTAGTGGGTGCTATTCACCAAGATGAGTTAATATAGGAGTTTAAATAAGTATGTTCGATTCAAGTTTGGAAATTACTTAATAAGGTCCTAATTACATTGGTGAGTGATATTCAGATTAGAAAAATTATAAGTTTGACTTACTATATATAATTATGGCCAAATGGAATGCTTATGATTGGTTAATGGTATTGATGATTGTTAGTGTTTAAAGATAAGTTATATATCAAATACATTAATGTAGGAATGCGATCAAGTTCCTAGCTTTGTTTTTTAGATTCTTAGAATCTAGTTATATGTTATTAATGGTGGTTTATTGAGTTTTGAAAGATAAAATATTTAGTATTCATATTATGAAGTAATATAGTAATATGTGAATAAATTTGCTAAACTATGATAGCGTTCTAATTGTAACTAGAATGATGATCTCAAATTGGCTGAGTAAAATTTTAAGAAGTTGTGTTAATTAGATGAAAGTCTATGACAAAGGTGTATTGATGAGCTATGAGAATTAGTTTCTAAAAGAACATATAATATGATAAGAATTGTTTAATGATTAGAACAATAATCATGTGACTAAACTCTAAAACTGAATTAAATTAATTAGTTTCCTCATATGAAGTTAGAAAGAGAATTAACTAGTCCTTGTTAGTAATATGAAGGGTACTTGAGATAGTTTTGTTAATTATGGATTAGATCAGTGAGGTTGTATTTAAGAATACATTTTAGTTTAAATAACAGTGATGGAGTTATATAATAAATTTTGATTGTTTGATTAGTTTTCACTAAAATCTAGTAACAAGTTTAAATATATATGTAAGTAAGAATAAGTTGAGGCTAAGCCTCAGTTATTTTGTTGAGTGGTTAACTAATTAGAAATGAAATAGAGTCGCTCCACGTGGTTATGAGTATAGTCTCTTAGTAATTTGTTATGGATGATAATTTGGAATGTGATTAATAATATAGCATGAAACTTGTTTTATATTAGATATAGATTGCGTATTTGTCTTGGGGTTCATGGTTTCATTTGCTAAGTTGATATGGAATTGTATTGTGCGGAATTCAAAGTGATTAAAGAACTAATCATTTAAAGTGAAAGAATGGCAAAGGTTAGAAGGAGCCTTTGAGGATCGCTTCTGGTGGGCCCCTCCTAGGTTATGAGCACATGACAAATGGCTTAATGTTTCTCTGGTGGTCGACCCTAAGGACCTTAAGGATTACTCTCTGGTGGAGTGTCTTAAGGGCAAACCCTTTGGTGGGGTATTATGAGAGTCGCCTTGGAAGTATTACCTTGGTGGGTTGCCTCAAGGGGTGTATACACTAAAGACTACGGTAGGCCTTATAAATGATTGTAAGACTTTCGCCGATAAGCGATGTTTCTGCAATCTGGTGTTGCTAGCTTCGCGTCGTTCCCTTACCTAATGCCAACTAATTGTGTTAAAGAAATGGAAAATATGTGAATGTCTGTAAAGGAATTGTTTGAAATGAATAAAGATTGTTCCTTAAGGAACCGTGAAGTCACCAAGGGTATTGGATGATAAGTTTCAAGGATGTGTAGTGGTTGCTGTTGTTATTACTATTGTTATTGTTGTATCTTTGTTGTTTTCATTGTAATTGTAATTGAATGGTTTTCAAGTAATGGAGCAGCAAAGCATGTTTTAAATCTATTTGATGGGTTAGTACTTAGCTTTGTTTATGTGTGTACGTTTTGTTTTGTCATTTGTGTGGCATGTCACTTGGTGGGTGGCATTGTCTTATCTGTTGTAGGTTCAAGGCTTGGAGATTATTATTGAAAGTTGAAGGTTTCATAATGCTAGAAGTGTGATTGTAATGTTATATTTGTTTTCGAAGCAAGGTCGCTTATGTAATAGTTAGTCGTTAATTAGTTGTTTTCCATTTTTGTAAGAAGGGGTGGTAATGCGCTTCATTCTCTCTTGGTATTGCTTCGCGAAAGCGTTCAGGTTGTTGGATGTTGGATTTCGGAATATTTTATTTAATCGAGATTGTGAATAGGATTAATTTATTTCCTCCTTTAGGGTTATTCTATTTTCAAAGGAAAGTCTGTCGAATTTTGCAAAGGTACTTATTAGGATAGTGTTCGAGAATCAAGGCGTTATTCTAATAGTTAATTCAAATTGAATAGAGGTGGGATTTTAGTTTTCACATTGTCTGATATAGTTCAGTGAATGTCATTATAGCAATTGGTCAGCTCGATCAGATTCTTTAATTCCGCTATGCATTAATCCTCTGTAAGTTGGTCGGGAAGGATTGCCTGTTAGAGGAGGTGGTTGTAATGGAGGTGGGTGATTTTGTGGTGGTGGAGGTTAATTTTGTGGAGTAGTGAAGGTTGGAGTCTGAGTGATGGAGGGAGGATTATCGGAGACAGTGGTGGTGGATGGAGGTTTTTCGGGTTGAGTGACAGAGGGGGTTTTCTTTGGAGATGGAGGTATTTCAGTAGAGCTCTTCGATTTTCCACCCTTCTTTGTTGCACTAACAGAAGATTTCTTCCCCATTGTAGAGAAAATAGAGAACTTAGGAGAAACCACTTTTAGAGAGAGAAAGAAATTGCTCGAGTGACTTGAAGTGATTGCATAGAAAATGGGGACAAATATAATATATATGCATGAGAGAATAAGTAGAGGAAGAGAATGAGCTTAGATTTCAAAAGCTATTCAAATTTTCGGAAATAATCATAACTTCCCATTAATACCTTAACTGTCGAAACATAAGGCATGTAGAAGATATGTACAATTTGACGCGCCCTTTTTAAAAAAGATAATTGCATCAAAATATCTGAACTTGCAGATGTTAGAATATTTCCTTTATTTTCGGAAAGAATCAACTTCCCAAAAACATATATGTGCACTATTGTTGTTCTTCTGAGTTGTTTCGTACAAGAAACACTTGCAACTTATCATGATTTCACCATTATTCAACCAATGATTCTTTATAATCTTGAAAGATATATAAATCATCTACATGACAACCTGAAGAATTAAGAAAAGATATATGTATGCAATTTCACATCAGCGAGTACTAATCTAACCATCGGGGAAACAGCTGAAGCCAAATAACCTAAACCTAATAATTCCTAAAAACGACACTTACTAAAACTTAATTAATCCTAATAAGACTCTTAACTTGCAAAAAGACTCTCTACACAAAGGTTTTGGGAAAATATCAGCAATTTGATCTTCACTTTTGGAAAACAATAATTAAACCAAGCCTTTATTAACATTATCTCTAAGAAAGTGATGTCTGATCTCAATGTGCTTGGATTTAGAGTGCTGAACAGGATTGTTTGAAATATTAATAGCACTAGTGTTGTCACACATGATAGGAACACTATCATAGACAACACGAAAATCTTTCAGCTGGTTCTGTATCCACAACAACTGGGAACAACAAGCTGCAGCAGCGATATATTCCGATTCAGCTGTGGATAAGGCCACTGAATTTTTATTTTTAGAGCCCCATGAGATCAGACATGAGCCTAACAAGTGAGCCATAACTATAAAAGCTCAGTCTTAGGACTATAAATTTTCCCTAGGTCTAGTTTGCATTATATGTAAACCCTAGTCAGTCTACGGACTATAAAGTTTCCTTAGGTCTAGTTTGCATTAAATGTAAACCCTAGTCAGTCTTCGGACTATAAAAGTCAGTCTTAGGACTATAAAATTTCCCTACGTCTAGTTTGTAATATATAAGTTCAGTCTTAGGACTATAATATTTCCCTAGGTTTAGTTTGCATTATATGTAAACCCTAGTCAGTCGATGGACTATAAAAGTCAAGTCTACGGACTACAAAAGTGCATCCCCTAAGTCAATATACCTTTATTTGTCTACCCTGCTTTGAGTCTAGTTTGCTTATTGTAAGTGTAAAGTCTAGTGCTCAGCAAAGTCCAATCATTCAGTCTACTTGCATAGTCCAGTCCAGCCCAGTCCATGTCTGCATTTGCATATAGTTAGGCCCATGTCTCCATCATAGTCAAGCCCATACTAATCCAGAATCATACCCATCTCCAACCATTTCCCATTTTCATTTCCATTTCTATTTCCATTTCTCATCTCCATTCATCATTTTGTAAACATTGTTTCTTAAAATTTGCAAGATCCACTCGATTTTGTTCATGACCGGTTGAGAGATTACAACTTAGGAATGCCTAAAGGAGGAACAAAATGTGAGCCTACTCTAGAGCTCATAAATCGCACTATCACCACCCCAACTTCATTTAGAGTCATGAAGATTACTTTTGACCGCCTTCACAATAGAGGCGCGATCACTTCCATAGTGTCTACCGCCTTCACATTAGAGGCATCATCACTTTTTCGGGTTTACTGCCAAACCCTGCACTTAAAAGAAAATTCAAAAGGTGCAACGTACATTTCTACAGCGAATTCCAACAGCATAATTCCACCTGACATCCAGTGTCGAATACCATCAATGCTCTGCGAAACATAATCAATGACAATATACTACTAATACTTGTTACAAAGAGAATGAGCATCACCAATAACCCCTTAGGCAGTGCATCAATAATTCAACAGGCTTACTCTTTTATTTCTGGTTTCCTAGGTTGAGTCAGAGAGTCCTTACCATAAGCCATTTTTGTCCTTTCCCATCGAGTCTATGTCACTATAGGACTTCATCTATTATAGCCTTTCCCCTTTCATTTCATTTTATTTTTATTTTTACTTTCACTGGCCTTCCATCATTTTATTTATGCTTCTAATTCAATGATGAAACTTAAATCACCTAACGAACTTGACTAACAGCAATAACAAAAAATATCTTAAATAAAAAATGGACATACTTTGGATAAGGAGTTATTCCCTCTTCCTCCATCACCTTCCATAAGCCATCATCCTTAAACCATCATTAGCCAAATAATCCCTCCATTAATCAAAACTCCACAAATAGCCTTCAAACCTTCCAATACCCTAAACCAAACTTGTGTGCAAGCCTTACTACATAAAAAAAAATTCAATGCCAGTCAAAAACAAAAAAATGTGACAAAGATCAAAGTGTGAAAAAAAAGACAAAAGCAAAAAGAAAACGCACAAGACTAAAAGAAAAAAATGCAAAAAGGGAAAAGCCAAAGGTAAAGTATAAAAAGTCAAGCTAGGGAGCTTGCACACAAGTTCAACCCCTCATTCCAAAATCCTTCAATCCATCAAAATCTTAACCTATATACCCCGAATCCATGATCTTTATCATAAACCTCAAACCTCTAACCCTTTCAACCTTTCATCAACCCTAACTCCTTATTCAAGGTATGTCCAAGCCCGCTAGGTTAAAAACCCGAAATGGCGGCCTAGCCAAAAGTTAGGCTTTTTTTTAAAATAAATAAATAAAAAAAATCAAAATCCGATCGGGAACTACGAATGGTCTGATTCCGCAAGGATACGTAGGAATCTTCATTTCGAGGTCCGACCGCTTCAATAAAAAATAAATTAGTCAAGGTCTAATGATTTGATTTTCTAGAGTTCTGGAGCATTCTCTTTCTAGATCCCGAGATAGACTCGAGTCTGAACCAAGCCTCGTTAAAGCCTTTTCCCACCTACATTTATATGAGTCATAAATTTTAACCTTTTTATTTTTTCAATCCAAGCTCTCCTTGTCCCTGAAGGACTCTTCGACAATTCCATGGTTTCTGGCGATATTTGACTTTGCCTATATCAACTTCCCAATGAAGAATCCCCAGCGATAACTTTCAACGTTCAAGACAGATCAACTACATTATAATATCAGATCAAGTACATGACAAATTCAAGCTCACCCAAAGTGGAGATTTCCTTATGTGGTGGTTCCTCCAATTCAAATCAAACTTCCGAAGAGTTGTAATCCGCGGACCTCTTTTACGGACCCTGATTAATTTACTAAAAGTGATTTTCGAAAATCATTCTATTTATTTCTACTCATGCTATCCTTCTACACATCTTCTAGCCTTGCAAAATCCTGACCTTGCATTACAACCTTCCAAAACCCTGACCTTGCATTTCATACATCCTAGTCTTGTATAACCCTGGCCTTGCATGACGTGTCATCTTGCTTAGCTTTGCATAACCTTGATCCTTGCATAGCGTCTCATGCATCCTTAGAGAGTCTAAGTTTGCATATTTGCATCATTATGTGCTTAAATGAGTTGTTTGCACATATCTGCTAACATCTTCTTATGCAGGTAATCAGATTGCTTTTAGTTATTGTCATGCATACTAACTTTGTTTTGCAGAGACCGGCATATATCGATCAGTTCTAAACTGCAGAGCATTTAGAATCGTTCTCCGTCCCGACACCGTATACTTTGACTTTCGGTTTCCTGAACCTCGGTCAAAGTGGGGGCTTCTGTAGACACATAACCGTGTCTCCCCATTTAAGGATCCGATGATGAAACATACCGTGGTCTTAATTGGTCCAACCCAAGGGCAGAGTAGTCTGAAAAGCCACCCAAAACCATTTTGAAAAGTGTTAAAGTCCTATTTTAAAGCCCAATTAATTATTCATGATAATTAATTGTATTTTGAGTCTAATTCTTTGAAAAGCCCAATTAATTATTTAACAATAATTAATTGATGTATTTTAATAAATAAATATTTTCAAAAGATATTTTTTATACGTTAAAATCAGATTTTATCCAGTAAAATCAGATATCCGAAATTAAAGGATAAAAGAAATCTTTTAAAACGCGTTTTAAATAAAGCTGGCAAAGGCACGGTAGGAGCCAGGCTGGTGCCCCTAGTGCACCAACCTGCACCTGGCGCACGTCTATGCGTCAGGCGCAGGTCTGTCCACCTGTGTCAGGTGCACTAATCTGCACTTGACACGTGGATTTCTAACTCATTCAGAGTGATGCGTCAAGCGCAGTTCTCTGCGTTAGACGCGACTTATCTTTCTTATCTTTTTTCAAAGTGCGTACCACGTGTACGCTTTCTATTGGGCATGCCACGTCATGCGCTTGACACGTCAGCCTGCGCCAGACGCAGCTGGCGCGTGAGGCGCAATGTCGTTTTCCCTATAAATAGACCTGATTTCTGTACAGATTTAAGAACAGATTTTTCACATTAACACACTTCGAACTCGACGAATACTTTACGAACCTCTCTAAACTACAAAACTTCCCTACAAAATTCATACTTTCAAATACAAATACATTCAATCTACATACATTCAAACATTCCGATTTTCAGGCTTCACGATTGCTCGTCCCGAAGGTTGTCAGTCTTGCAGACTCAAGCCACGGTATAATCTTGAGGGTCCTTAAATAAATTCTCTATTTTTATATTGAAGTTACTAACTGTTTCTTTCCTGATGTAGATCTTTAATACAAAATCGTTCTACTGTATAATTTAAACCTTTTTCTTTCTTTTAATTTCTTTTCATACACTATTATATGCTTGCCTGATTATTTTATGCATATTATATGATTGTCCTGCTTTATTGTTTTTATAACCCACATGTTATTTTTGCTAACCAAGACCTAAAGAACTGTTCTAATATTAATCAAATTAATTTGGACAACCTGCTAGGTTCCTTGTAATATTGATTGCATAATAACTTGTCACTAAAAATTAGTCTTTTTATGTGCTTCCTGAACCAACCTAGACTAATTAATTTAAGGCCGTATAAAATATTATATGATTATTCTTTGGCATAAAATTTGCAATAAATCGATATTTAGTAGAGGCCAACTCTGGGCGAATGTGGTTCATTATGACTATATTCGTACCCTCACCCCCGAACTCAATCTTTGGTTCACTTTGACCATCTATGGAGTCAGGACGGCGAAATCTACATTGGATAATTTGTCCCTACGGTCTTCCCAAATCCAATTAGGTTTATGATTGTTCCTTTAAAGAACTGTTGGCGACTTCTTTCAAAACAATTTTCAATAAAACCTTAACAATGGAGTAGTCAAAACATAGATTTAAATATATTTATAAACTATATACATTAAAAATTTAATAATAATTTTAAAGGCAATAAAGATTAGGTTAATTAGTAGGTTATTATATAAACCCTATCATTAACCTTTTGCCTCCGTATTATTCTATAATTTGTACTCTCTCCTAAACCAAATAAAAATTGTTTCTCCTCTTCCTGTGCATGTAGCTAACACATTGTTAGTGAACTGGTAGGCGTTTGCCGTGTACTCCTAACCAAATATAATTAACCTACTCTCATGCATACTAAGCAAGTATAACGGAAGTAGGGATCGTATCCACAGGGAACAATGGAACTTGATCGGAAATTAGTGAATTAAGGACCCTAGTATGTGCTAAGGCCAAAGTAACCGAATTGGGGGGTTTTGGAACAATACAAGCAAGCTAAACTAAGCACAATATTAAAATATGAAGAGATTACAATATAAAAAGGTCTTGGACTCGATTAGCATCCACCCTAACCTAGCTTGTGATCACGAAATCTTAACCCCCGACACTTCCTATGGTCACCTACCGAGAAGTCTAGACTTCTATCCTCCTAGATCGTGGCTAAACACCGAGAAGTCTAGACTTCTATCCTCCTAGACTTCTATACCGAAATGGAAGTGAAGTAGTGTTATGTAGGGTGATTAGAACTCGTGGATAGCTCCCCTAAGCATGTAGAATGATCCTCCAAGCTTCAATTTGGATGGTGTTGCTTCAAATCAAAAACCCCAAATTCTAGGGTTTGGTAGAATTAGACGATTTTCAGAAATTGTGGGAAGATTATGGTGGGAAGGAGAGAAGAGAGTAGGGAATTTGTGTAGAGAAGTGAAAAGGAGAGGATTAGAGAATAGATTGAGAAGTGGTTGTGAAGATTTGAGAGTGGGAGATGAGAGGAGGGTGCTTGAGAGATTTTGAGAGAAAGAGAGGAGGGCGAGGGTCGTCGCGAGGAAAGAAGAAAGATGAAAAAAATTGAGCTTTGCGTTTTTTTTTTAAGAGAAGTCAGGGCCTCCTTCGCGAGTCGCGATCAGTGTCGCGAGTCGCGACCTGATGACTTCGCGAGTTGCGACATTAATCGCGAGTCGCGACCTTCATGTTTTTGGCTCCAACCTCCCTCTTCACTCTTGTCCACCTATCACTCTCATTTTTCTTCACTTTTGCTCGCATTCCTTGTGCTTGATTTGCTTTGATTTCAAATGCGAAACAACTCTCGGCTTTTGATACTCACTCATTAACATTTTTACACACAACTTCACAAATCACGAACTTTCCTTCTATTCCCTGCAAAATAATCAACCACAAGCATAATATCTTCCAAAAACCAAAAGAAAACTAACTTTATACACTATATACAACAAACTCGTTTATTTACCGTCATCGACACGACTTACAACTATAAGGTCTAACCATAGTCCGGGTCACCGAGAGGAACATCCTCGGCCCCAACCTGCTTGAATCCTTCAAAGTACGGCTTATGCCGCTGCCCATTTACCTTCAAAATCTTGGAGGTGGCTTCACTTTGGATTTCCACGGCTCCATGTGGAAACACTTTCACGACAATGAATGGCCCGATCCACCTAGAACGCAGTTTTCTTGGAAAAAGACGTAGGCGGGACTGAAACAAGAGGACCTGTTGGCCCACCACAAACTCTTTTCTTATTATTACCTTGTCATGCCATGCCTTAGTCTTTGCTTTGTAAATTGCTGCGTTTTGATAAGCCTCGTTCCTTATCTCCTCCAATTCTTGCAACTGTAGTTTCTGATGCAATCCAGCTTCATCCAAGGCCATGTTGAAGTTTTTAATGGCCCAATATGCTTTGTGCTCAAGCTCTACTGGAAGGTGACACGGCTTTCCAAACACCAATCGGTATGGTGACATACCAATGGGGGTTTTATAAGCCATCCTATATGCCCATAGTGCATCTTCCAATCGCAAGCTCCAATCCTTCCTACTTGGATTCACCGTTTTCTCCAAGATTGATTTGGTCTCACGATTGGACACCTCCGCTTGGCCATTTGTTTGTGGATGGTAGGCCGTGGAGGTCTTGTGAGTCACATGATACTTTTTCAGCAGCGCACCTATGGTTCGATTGCAAAAATGAGTTCCCTTGTCACTAATCAATGCCCTTGGAATTCCAAACCTGCAAAATATGTGAGATTTCACAAAATCTGCAACCACCTTAGCATCGTCGATGCAGTGGCCTTAGCCTCCACCCATTTTGATACATAATCCACTGCTAAAAGAATGTACATGAAACCAAAAGAGTTAGGAAATGGCCCCATAAAATCAATGCCCCAAACATCGAATATTTCACAATACAAGATCGAGTTTTGTGGCATTTCATTTCTTTGGGAAATGTTTTCCGACTCTTTGATAATTATCGCACGACTTACAGAAATGGAATGCATCTCTATTCAAACTAGGCCAATAAAAACCACAATCTAATACCTTTCGAGCAGTTCTCCTTGCTCCAAAATGACCTCCACATGCATGAGAATGACAAAAGCTGAGAATCGATATTACCTCATTATCGGGAATGCATCTTCTAATCACTTGATCCGCACAATGTTTCCACAAATATGGATCGTCCCATACATAATGCTTTGCATCGCTTCGTAATTTGTCTTTTTGTGCTTTTGAAAAATGAGAAGGAAATTTGTTAGAGACAAGGAAATTCACAATGTTAGCATACCATGGACTAAACTCCTTAAGGGTGAACAAATGTTCATCCGGGAATTCTTCTCGAATTGGTTCTTTCAACGGTTTTTTAACATTCTTCTCTAAATCATAGGAAGACACCAATCTACTCTAATGATCCGCTACCAAATTCTCGGTCTCCTTTTTGTCTTTCACCTCCAAATTAAACTCGCTCAAAAGTAAAATCCACCTGATCAATCTTGGCTTGGCTTCTTTTTTCGTCATTAAATGACGAAGAGCTGCATGGTCAGTATATACAATAACTTTTGTTCCAAGCAAATAAGATCTGAATTTTTCCAAAGAAAATACTACAGCTAACAATTCTTTTTCAGTAGTAGAATAGTTACGCTGAGCCTCATTTAGTGTCATGGAAGCATAATAGATAGCATGAAGTGCTCTCCCCACCCTTTGACCTAACACCGCTCCGACGGCGTAGTCACTTGCATCGCACATGATCTCAAAGGGAAGAGACCAATCAGGTGGTTGTATAATTAGAGCCGAGACGAGTTTTTGTTTCAAGGTTTCAAAAGCACTCTTGCAATGTTCGTCAAAAGAAAAATCCACATCCTTTTGCAACAACTTACATAAAGGAGATGAAATCTTCGAAAAGTCCTTGATGAACCTGCGATAAAAACCTGCATGGCCAAGAAAAGAACGTATTTCTTGAACATTAGTAGGATAAGGCAAAGATTGAATAGTGTCTACCTTAGCTTTATCTACCTCGAGTCCTTTTTCGGAAACCACATGGCCTAAAACAATCCCTTTTCGCACCATAAAATGGCACTTCTCGGAATTCAACACAAGGTTAGAATCTATACATCTTTTAAGCACAAAAACTAAGTGTTGCAAGCAACTGTCAAAAGAATCCCCATGTATAGTGAAATCATCCATAAAAACTTCAACAAACCTTTCGACATATTCAGATAATACACTCATCATACATCTCTGAAAAGTGGCAGGGGCATTGCATAACCCAAAAGGCATGCGCCTATATGCAAACGTGCCAAAAGGACACGTAAATGTGGTTTTCTCTTGATCCTCTGGCGCAATAGCCACCTGGAAGTACCCTGAATAACCATCTAAGAAGCAATAGAAGGCATGACTAGCAAGTCTTTCAAGCATTTGATCAATAAATGGCAAAGGAAAGTGGTCTTTCCTAGTCACATCATTCAATTTACGATAATCAATGCAAACACGCCATTCATTTTGGATACGTGTAGGAATCAACTCACCATTTTGGTTTTCCACAACAGTTACACCCGTCTTCTTAGGCACAACTTGGGTAGGACTAACCCATTTGCTATCAAAATTAGGGTTAATCATACCTGCTTGGAGTAATTTCAGAATTTCAGCTTTCACTACCTCCATCATAGGTGGGTTTAACCGGCGTTGTGGTTGCCTCACGGGTTTCGTGTCATCTTCCACCAAGATCCGATGCATGCATGTGGTAGGACTTATGCCTTTGATGTCGGCAATCGTCCATCCAATTGCTTCTCTATGCTCCTTAAGAACTTCAATAAGTCTTCCTTCTTGCTCCTGGGTGAGCTGACTTGAAATGATCACTGGTAATGTTTCTCCTTCTCCAAGGAATACATACTTCAAATCATCGGGAAGTGGCTTCAATTCCACTTTTGGGGCCTGCAAAACAGATGGTAACAACTTCTCTATAGGAATGGTGAGTGGGACGGGTCCAAAATGAAAAGGGACCGTCGAAAGCTTGTCTTGATCTTCCAAAACCTGCACTATTTCCTGCAAATTAGCGCTTAAAACATATTCAATTTCATCATCTTTCAAATTATGCTCAAGAGCTACTGCGATTCATCTTTACCATCAATTTCAAACATGTCTCGCGAAAAAGAGTCAATCACATCTATAGAATAACATGAATGATCATCACTCGAAAATTTCATGGAATCATAAATGTTGAACTCGACTGTATCTCCATCAAACTCCATAGTAAGAGATCCACTATGCACATCAATTTTAGTCCTAGCAGTTTTTAAAAATGGTCGTCCTAACAAAATAGGGGTCGCATGTTTATCGTGCTCCATATCTAGGACATAAAAATCGGCAGGAAAAATCAGCTTATCAACCTTAACTAACACGTCTTCCACTATTCCCTTAGGATAAGCATTAGAACGGTCAGCTAACTGAATCACAACACCTGTTTCATGTAAGGCACCTAGCTTTAAGGACTCGTATAAAGAATAAGGAATTACATTTATAGAAGCCCCTAAATCTAGCATAGCCCTTGGAAACGTGGTGTCCCCAATCACACAAGGTATAGCAAACATGCCTGGATCACTGCATTTTGGAGGAAGTTTCTTTTGAAACATGGCAGACACATGTTCGCTAACCTTAACCTTTTGAGCTCCCCTTAATCTTTGTTTTCTTTTGGTAGTGCACATTTCTTTAAGAAACTTTGCATACCTAGGAATTTGTTTTAAAGCATCTAAAAGGGGAATGTTTACCTCACATTTACGAAAGGTTTTGTAAATGTCTTTATCGCACTCCTTTCTTCGAGTGTCTTTCAGTGCTTCTGGAAAATGGTGGAACCGGCTCATAAGGTGGTGGAGGTGGTGGTTGCTTAGATTGCTCATCAGATGTAGATGACAATGGCTCGGCATCAGGCACCGATTCATAAACAACAACCTCTTCCTCTACCTCTTTGTCTTTAGCGGTCTCTTTATCATTGCCCTTTAGTTCTCTTCCACTTCTTAGTGTTATGGCACTTGCATTTTGTCTCGGATTAACCTCCGTTTGAGACGGTAGCTTACCCGAATCACGAGCCTCTAATCGACCCACAGCTCCCGAGACCTGACTCATTTGCTTTTCCAGATTCTTTATGCTCGAACGGGTCTCCTCCTGAAACTGAACCATATTTCCCTGCATGTTAGTAACATTCTTAGTTAAAGCATTAATCATATCCTCAGTAGACATGCTGGTACTCGGTCCCTGTGATTGGCCTTGCGGCCGAAAATGCGGAGCTCCTTGCTCCGGTGGCCTCGAGTAAGGAGGTGGTGGGCGGTTATACTGCTGTGGCGGCTGCTGGTTCCCTGATGAATTCCCGTACCTCAAATTAGGATGATCTCGCCATCCTGGATTGTAGGTACCAGAATATGGATCATATCTTTTTTGGAAACCTTGGCCCTGAAAACCGGTCGCCTTAACCTCTTCACTTGGTTCTTCTTGTAGATGAGGGCAAAAATCAGTTGGATGATTTGAAAAGCAAATGCCACAAGCCTTCACTTGGTGAGTTTTCTCTTTCACTATGAATTCTCGCATCATTGATGTCAGAGCTTGCACCTGATCTTCCAACTTAGAAGAACTAGAACCCTCGGCGACCACACGTCGAGTTCCAGACCTTCTACTAAACTGCGCCTCGAGCTAACGAAGCTCATTTAACAGTTCCTTAGCAGCGAGTGCAGTTTTATTCACAATGGAGCCACCACTTGCTGCATTGACCATCCTAGCATCCTCATCACACAGGCCATTATAGAAGTATAGCACCAAATCTTCCTCTGAATAACCGTGGTATGGACAGCTAGCACATAACTTCTTAAACCTCTCACAATACTCATAAAAAGACTCATCACCCCGTTGCTCAATGTTACTTATCTCCTTCATCAATGTAGATGATTTAGAAGTGGGAAAGTATTTCTCGAGAAAGCTCTTTTTCAATTGTGCCCAAGTGGTGATGCTGCCAGCCGGAAGGTAGTACATCCAGTCCTTTGCTGCGTCTTTTAATGAAAAAGGGAAGGCTTTAAGCTTGATTCTGTCTTCTGAAACTCCACTTGGTTTCATGCTGCTGCATACCACATGAAACTCTGACAAATGTTTATTTGGATCTTCACCATTTAGCCCATGGAATGAGGGAAGCAAATGTATCAACCCCGACTTTAGCTCGAATGTGTCCCCCGCTTCCGGTTCCGGAAATGTGATACACAAAGGCTGTTGGTCAAGGTTAGGAGCAGTGAGCTCCTTTAAAGTGCGGTGCTCAACTCTAGGAGGCATCTCTTCTTCAAATTCAAGCGAAAAAGGGAGCTCTCTAAAGCCTTCACGCAATTCTCTTCTCAACCTGAAAAGAGTTAGTTCTAGATCTCGATCGTACTGCAAAGGCTCTTGGTTAGTAGCACGAGTAACAACCATAAGCCACAATGCAAGCAATACAATCAAAATGACGAAACTACACTAATTACAAACAAGTATCGCCTTGCTCCCCGGCAACGGCGCCAAAATTTGGTAGGCGTTTGCCGTGTACTCCTAACCAAATATAATTAACCTACTCTCATGCATACTAAGCAAGTATAATGGAAGTAGGGATCGTATCCACAGGGAACAATGGAACTTGATCGGAAATTAGTGAATTAAGGACCCTAGTATGTGCTAAGGCCAAAGTAACCGAATTGGGGGGGTTTTGGAACAATACAAGAAAGCTAAACTAAGCATTGTATTAAAATATGAAGAGATTACAATATAAAAAGGTCTTGGACTTGATTAGCATCCACCCTAACCTAGCTTGTGATCACGAAATCTTAACCCCCGACACTTCCTATGGTCACCTACCGAGAAGTCTAGACTTCTATCCTCCTAGATCGTGGCTAAACACACGATCCGCGTGGTTTGAACCGCCCTTACTATGCCTTAACTCAAATGAATCGCACTTAAGTCCAAACCAAAGTAGCATTAAGGTCGAGGAACACGATAGGATTACTAATGTTATCAAAGCAATAACATTCAAATAATAAACAATGCTTCTCTAAGTGCAAAAGATTAATGTTCAGCATTTAATCAAGCACCTAGTATGCTACATGGAGCTAGGAACACAACAATCCGATTATGCACCTAGAATTAGCATTAGATGAATCACACAACAATACTAGTAACGTTTCTAGCAAAGATTATGCAAACATCATGAAATTAAATACAAGAAGCATCACAATGATCATAGAGAAAGTAGAGGATAAGAACTTCTCACAAGTAGATTAGAGCTTCAACAACCAAATCCAAGATAGAAGTTTAAGCTAGCCAAGCTATAGGATTCATTCCAATTCTTCAAAAGAAGAGAGGAAGAAACCCTAGAAAGAAATCTACTTTTTTTTTCTCTCTCTAGTTGCTCTCTCTAAAAACTAAAACTAAAAACATAATAACGTAACCCTCCAAGGGAGGAAAAGAAAACAAAAGAAGCAGCCGGCACAGGGGTCGCGACTCGCGAGCATGGGCAGGTCGCGACTCGCGACACTGATCGCGGGTCGCGACATTGAGTCTGCCTTAAGACCGCCAAAACAGAGCATAAAAGAGGAAAAATATGAGAACTTGGCTTTTGAGTAAGCCATGAAGCTGCAGAACCATAATGAAGACGATCCTCGGACGATGAGCAAACCAAGAAGCTTGAACCACGGACCTCGGAACTCGGAACTCGAAACTCGAACAAAGCTCGGAAGCCTCGGAAGATGCGCCATAAAGGAACCAAGGACAAGGACCCCGGGGCACAAAAAGTGATCGGAGGACCAAGATCGGCCCTCGATTACGCCACCATGCAAACCGCTTCCTAGACTCCTCAAAACACAACATCCTCCGACAACACCTCCTAACATCAAAACTCTCCTAAATCCCGAAACTAAGCTCGAACCGACACCAAAAACGACCCGAAATCCGCCTAAGATTGGCGGATAACTTGGACACATCATGAACCACGTTAATTCTTGTGTCGATTGTTCATTGTTATTTGTTTCGTTAATTGCATTTGTCACAACAGAACAAAAGAGAGAAAATAGGGGCAGCAGCACCACACCAACCACGAACAGAGGAGAGAGAATCTGAGTAGCACGCGCAGCTCCGGCGAGCAAAGGCAGCAGCAGCGCCGGGGGAGGGGAAGAAATGTGCGAGATAGAGAGGAATGGGTTTGGGGTTTTACTTCATCAAACAATAGTTTTAGTGAGATTAAGATTGATTGCTTAACATTGTTTCTTTGGCTTCATTTGAGGAAGACACGAGAAATAAGGATGAATCATGGCACAAGGAGATGAAGACACGGAGGGAGGAAAAGGTAAAAGATAGGAGAAGAGTTGGCTTTGCTCAAAGCAGCCACGAAAGAAGAAAGAATGGGGAGAAATGGGTTTACTCTTCCACTTTATACCAGCAGAAAGCCCCCAAAAATCACTTCTTCAATGTTTTACATCAGCAATCCTGAAACTACGACATTCAGAGCACCAAGCATGTAGTTACTCTCACAAATAATATACCAGAAAACAAAATTCACTAGAAATTCACAAAAAAAAACCATCAGAATTTAAACAAACTAAACAATTTTCTCATAAATTGAACTAAAATAAAGATGTAAAAGAGAAAGAGAAAGATGAGAAAAACTACCGGATGAGCAACGAAGGAGTTCTTGAAAGAATCCCAGCGAAATGCACAAACACCAAATTGAACAACAACGAATTTCTCGGCGGAGTCCTTCACTTTAAGATATCGAACCTCGTGCTGATCAAACTCGAACGATTTGCGCCAAGGTGAGCTAGTAATTCCAGTCATCTCGACATCAATTGCGACGAAATCGGCGGATTTGACATGTGTGGTGAGGTCGATTTGGGTTTCTTCGAAGTTTGATTTTGGTACATTCTTCAAAAAGAAATTTGTTGTTGATGTGGAATAATGACAAGAAGTTGAGTAAGGTTGAGGAGAGAGAAAACAACACTTCTGATCTGTTTGTGAAAGAGGAAAGAATAGAGCTTCATGGCTACATCAACTTTTGAGAAAAACATGCGCAGTAGACTTCGTGCAGATAAACTTCAAGTGCTTATCTGTTATCTCTATGACGTTACGCCATAGCCTAAGCAACGGTCCAGCAAAATAGCTTCTGTCCAAACAAGGCAATGTAAATGTGGCTTACCTCACCTAATTAAAGAAATGATTTTGTGGGGCATGTGACTAGAGGTTGGGGGTAGGTATCAGGTGGATGGAGGTGTTATTCGAGGGGGTGGGGTTGGTTTTGAGGTTAGTGGTGGTGGTTTTCGGGGTGGATAGGATAATTTCTAGGTCGGTAGTGGTGGTTTATAGGGTGGGTGGGCGGTTACAACTGGTCTTTCAATGGATGGGAGTGGTGGTTAGTGGAAAAGAAAGGAAGAGAGAAATTAAAGAAATAAAAAAGAAATACACGAAAATCTTAAAATTTGACATGTTTAACAGGTTTTAGGTCATATGGGTTCATTTTAGGGAGGTAACTCAATAATTTGGATTATACTAGAATAATTCATAATTGGGATTAATATGGGAAGATTGTCCATAGTCCGGATTATTCATGTTAATTTTTCCTAACAAAAACATATAACTACATTTAATTGAACTCCAAGTTAATCAAAAGTATTTGGGAAAATATAATTGCATAATTAAGCTATTAGAAAATAAAAAAACTAATATGAACCCGGTGCACACTAATTAGTGTGCACCCGATCCATATCACGTGAGTTGAGGGAATAGTAATGATTACGCTTTTCAGTTTTTGCCGCCTACAGTTTTTCTCTCTCCTTTGATTTTCTCTCTCCTCATAACTTCTTCCCACTACTTCGTTCTCTTGTAACTTCTGCATTTTGTCTCTGAGTAATCACTATTCATCTTCTTTGCGCTGACTGCTTCATTTTCTCTCTCTTCAAGTTCAGTTTTGTGTAATCTTCTCTGCCCTAACTTCTTCATTTTCAGTTCTGTGTAATCTTTTCGTTTGAATTTAGCAATGGGAAAGAAGACGATCGCTAATCGGAATTTTCCAAAACGTCATGGTTTGCGTTCATCTCTTGGTGGTCGTGCAGAGGAATCGGAATTTCCTGATGTTAGTGGAACTGCTCATACTGATGGTAATTATGCTCTTGATTTTGGTTTTTACTATAATTTCTTATAATTTTTGGAGTTTTGATGTTTTTTAGTTTGAATTACTCCTCGTTTAATTTTTGTGCGTTTTTTGTTGTTTGCATGATAAATTTATGTTGATTTTTGTGCGATTTTTGGAGTTCTGATGTTTTTTTAGTTTGAATTACTATTCGTTCATTTTGTGCGATTTTTGGAGTTTTGATTTTTTTAAGTTTTAATTACTCTTCGTTCATTTTTGTGCGATTTTTATCGTTTTCATGATAAATTTTTGTTGATTTTTGTGCGAATTTTGGAGTTTTGATTTTTTTTTTTAGGTTTATTTTTTTGTGATAATTTGTAATTGTGTTATTATTGTGATGATATAGTATATTTTGACATGATATAGTTTATTTTGTAAATATATAGTGTATTTGTAATTATACTACTTTTTATTAGTCTTGAAATGGTAGTGTATTTTGAAATGATATAGTGTGTTTTGATATGATATAGTGTATTTTAAAATGATATAGTGTTGCTGTAGTAGTTCTATGGCAGTGTTTTGGATAGTGTATATTGATATCATATAGTGTGTTTTGAGATGATATAGTGTATATTGATATGATATAGTGTATTTTAAAATATATAGTGTTGCTGTAGTAGTTCTATGGCAATGTTTTGGATAGTGTATATTGATATCATATAGTGTGTTTTGAGATGATATAGTGTATATTGATATGATATAGTGTATTTTGTGATGATATAGTGTATTTTGAAATGATAGTGTTGCTGTGATAGTTCTTTGACAGTGTTTTTGATGATAGTGTATATTGACATCATATAGTGTGTTTTTGACATTTATATAGTGTATTTTTACATGATATTATGTTAGTGTTGTATTAGTGTATTTGGCCATGATATAGTATGTTTTGACATTATATAGTGTGTTTTCGACTGATATAGTGTATGTTTTGAACAATTGTTTTTTGTTGCAGTGCACGCTGGACATGATGTTAGTAATCCATCTATTGAACAGCAGGATGGAAGAAGTGATGTTGCTAATCCTGCTGTTACTGAAGGAATTGATTCTGGTAAAGTTCCTGGTAATGAAGGAACTAATGCTGGTAATCCTGTTGTAACAAAAGAAGAAACAAAAAGCAAGAAAAGGGTAAAAGGTGTAGCTCAAAAGGATACCTTGCAAGCTCCAAAGAAGAGGAGAATATACAGTGATGCTGAAGGAGAGAGGGTAAACCTTGCTCAAAACTACTGCGTGGTAAAAGGCTTTGTGAGCCTGAATGAAGCTTTTAGTGTTGAACGAAAAAAAAGTCATTATAGAAATTGGTTTTGGATCTTTGTTGGATTTAAAGATTTCCGGGACTAATAATTCTTTGAGTGGATGGTTGGTGGAGAGGTTTGATGGTGGGTCTGGCATGTTTAAGGTTGGTTATGGAAAAGAGTTCAAGCTTAACCAATTTGATGTTTATGATGTGCTTCAGCTCCCTCTAGTTGAAGGACATGATGTGGTGGATGTGTCTAGGGGACGTAATGCGGAGAATCCGCATTTTGAGTTGAAAGCAAGCTGGAGGGAGTACTTTGGAGTTGATCGAGATAAAGGGCAGATTCCTTTGTCTGCTGTTTATTCTGTGTTAAGGAATTTAGTTGATGGTGGCGAGGTTTTTCAAAAGCTGTATGTGTTATTTGCTTTTTCTTCTTTTTTACCTCCAGTTGCAAATAACACACTGGATTTGAGGCTTGTTCTTGCAATAAATGAAGTTCGGAGAATTCCTCATTTGAATTGGTGTAAATATATTTTAGATAGGTTGATGCATGCGAATGTTTTGTTCAAGAATTCACTGTTTGCTAAAGGTGTTCGAGGGCATTATACTAGGTGTATTATTTTGTTGCAGTTGATTTACTTCCATCACCTACAGATTGGTGATGGCGTGCCTCCAACTCGACTGCCTCTGTTGGCTCATTGGGATAATGAGTCAATTGCCAAGAGAATTCGTCGTGAAGTACTATGTGATAAGTTTGGAAGTGGTTTGTTGGATGAAACTTATCCAATAAGTGCTAAGTTTTACTTCACTGATGATGGGCAAGTTGATTTCACCCGGATGAAGCCTGTTAAAAAAAAATAATTTAAGTTCAGTATGTACCACGTCCTGTATTGAGTGATGATACAGGAAGTGGAGGAAGTAGAAGTAGTGATGTACTAAAGAAGGCTGCGCCCAAGAGGAAGGTGAAGGGCAAGCTTCATATTCAGTTTGAGCTTCCACCAGGAAGTCTCACTGATGAAGAAATTATTGCACAAGCTAGAGATGTAATATAAGTTCAAATTTTAGAATAATATTAATTTTTGATGTAGTAGAGTTTTGAGTGATATAGTGTAGTTTTATGTGATATAGTGTGGTTTTATGTGATTGTGTGGTCATGTGATGCTAGTATGTGATATTATGTTTGTATTTGATATAGTGGTGTTGTATTTGATATAGTGGTGTTGTATGTGATATAGTGTGTACTATAGTGTATTACTTGTAGTGTAAAAATTTAGAATAATTTAATATAGTGTATTTCAGACTGATATAGTGTTGGTCTATATGATATAGTGTATGTATGTGGTATAGTGTGTGGTTTTAATATTTGATATAGTTCCTTGTAAAAATTGAATAATGTGCCGTTTTGATATAGTGTAGTTTTATAAGATATAGTGTTTTTCTATATGATATAGTGTATTTTGTATGTGATAGTGTATGTGTTGTACTGATGGGGTGTTTCTGTTCTGATATAGTTGGTGTTATTTTCATATAGTTGGTGTTATTTTCATATAGTTAGTCTTGTTTTGATAGAGTATTACAAATTAGTAATTTGTTTTGATTTTTGTAGGAGCTTCATGCTATGTGGTTGCTGTGGAAGAGGGATTTGGAAGCTGTCTCTCATTGCCACATAGATGCTTTAAAGAGTTTGAAGGACTCCTTCTGATAATCCTTCCCAAGATGATCTTGACAAAATTTTGTCAAGTTCAATTTATCAGAAGTACTTTGATGAAATGGTATCAATTGCATATGCTGTGAAGGATTTGCCAGCTGGTTGGGAAGAGGTGTCTAATCCTTGTACTACTGCTTTCCCTAGCTTTATAGTGACTAAAATGAGTCAGAAGACCAATGAGATAATCCAGAACGTTGTCAACAACGTTTTTTATGATGCAAGTGAGGACATGTCCGTGGAGGAGAATACATGGACTGTTTTCCAAAATGCTTTGTCTAGGGGTCCAGCCAAGTCAACTCTAAGGCTGGATGAATATGCAGGTGAGGGTCCTTTCACTCATCTTTCAAAGATGATGAAAGATTTTGAAGATGTGATGCAAGATCTCCCAATATTTTTAAGGGAGGCTGTTGATTATTGTTCTGAAAATCAACATCCTTTAGATGGGAGATGAATTTTTGAATGAAATTTATTTAATGTATTGTTTTTATTGAAAATATTCTTACAATTTGGTTGCTTGTTGCAGTGAAGACATCTTTCAGCTGGATGAAGTGTTCTTCTCTATACCTCGGAGTGAGATTTGGACGGTTGCTACTGAGACTGAGATGTTTGAATCAGTTATAGATAATTGGGCAAGAATGATGAATATCAATGAACTCAGCCTCTCTTCTCCTCCAAAAAAGTTTTACTTTACTTCTTCTCAGGGTGTAAGAACTTTTTGTAATATATTTTTATGTTGCTGAATTCTTTATCTTTGCATGTATTATTTATTTATTGATAATATGAGCTCTTATGTTGCAGGCTGCATTATTGCATGTGCTTGAAAATGAAACTGATGCTAAACGCATTGATGATTTGATCTCATGTTGGAAGTTTCAAATTCAAGACTTGAATAACATTTCAAAACTGGATGCTGGTGTTGAATTGGTAAGACAAATTCTGTTTTCGAAAGTATGATGAAAGCATTTCTTAGTATAAATTGACAAATATATAGTGGATTTGTATATGATATAGTGCTTTTAGGTATCATATAGTGGCTTTTGTTTATGATATAGTGTGTTTCTTTATGATGGTATTAGACAAACATATAGTGGATTTATATGTGATATAGTGTGTCTGTATATCATATAGTGTATTTCTTTATGATATAGTGTATTCTTTATGGTATAGTATTAGACAAACATATAGTGTATTTATATGTGATATAACGTGTCTGTATATCATATAGTGTATTTCTTTATGATATAGTGTATTTCTTTATGATATTGTACTAGACAAACATATAGTGGATTTATATGTGATATAGTGTGTCTGTATATCAAATAGTGTATTTCTTTATAATATAGTGTTATTAATTTTTATATTATTATGTGATGATATAATTATTTTTATTCTCATCTAGTGAGTTTATACTTCTTTTCATTTTGTAGGTTTTTTTCCCAATTTTGCTTAAAGGAGCTAATCATTTTGTCCTGTTTGTGCTGGACACAAACAAAAAGACTGTTTTTTATATTGATAACAAGATTTGGGATGGTGATAAGGAATATAAGAAAATGATGGAGACTCTCAGTTCAATCATTGCTGATGGAGTTTCAAGTCTTTTCCAACATTATGAAATCCCACAATCTCAAGGTGATGATATGGGTTTATGGGGAATGACGAAGTCAAAGGAAGCCGGAAAAAAAGGTGCATATGATTTGGACTGTGGTGTGTACATACTTGTCCATATGCTACTTTTTAAAGGCTCGGAAGAGTTTGAATGCCCATATTTGAATGATGTAAGTTTAATATAATTATTTCTAACTGAGTTATCTATTTAAGTTTTTTTTTTATAGTTTCTTACTTATTTAATTTATTTTCAGGAGAAGATTAGGAAAGCAGCAAGAGTCTCCTTGTGTGGTTGCATAATTTTATCTGATCTGAATAAGAATAGAAGTGAGCTTGTCAAAAAGGTGATATCATTCATATCAAAGAGATCAGAGACTGTTGCTATTATTGAAGAAAATAAAAGGAAGAAAGCTGAAGAGAGTAAGAGGATTGAAGAGGAGTTGAGACAAAAAGAGAAGAAGAACAAAGAAGTTGAGGATGGAAAGAAGAAGAAGACAGGAAGGAAAAAGTTAACCGTCAAATTTGCAAAGTAAAACTATAATGATGTATTTGATTGATGTTACTAATCTAATAGTAGGTTAGGGTTGACAGTTGGTTTGTGTTGATATAATAGGTTTACAAACAATGTTTATGTAATTGTGTAGTCTTGATTGATTTTACAAACAGTGTTAGTAATCTAACAGTAGGTAGTGTTCTGTTTTGATATAGTGTAGTTTTTAATGATATAGTGTTAATCTATATGATATAGTGTATTTTTACTTGTTGACATATAGAGTATTACAAATTAGTAATTTGTTTTGATTTTTATTGGGTTACACAGCTGGTTTGTGTAAATATAATGGGTTTACAAACAGTTTTTCATAAGAATTTATTTATATAATGTACTTCATAACCATATCATTTCAAAAAAAAAAAAATTTGCATGTAACTATATAGTGTACAAGTCTTATTTTAAACTCAAATGATTAAAAACATTACATAGTTCTCTTGGTAAAGTATTTTAGAACATATGTTCTTTTGGAGTTATGCTTCCAAACTCTTTGTGTCTCTTTTTCCCTTTTTTTGATGCCTTCTTGTATGAATCGTAGTGTCCTTTTATTCGCTTATTGTCTCTTCCTTTTGTGACTGCTCTATCTGGATCCAAAACTGTTGGTCTTGCTGCTGATTCTTGTGTATTGTTTTCTTGACTTTCATTAGCTTGTAATGCTGCAGCTGCTTCTTGTAATGCTTTCTCATGAGCTCGAGGCTTTTACCTGCTCTTTGCTTTTGCTTCTTCAATCTTTATTACTTCTTCAACTTTTGAATTTGTTTTTTTGAAACTTTCCTCTATCACTGCTCTAGCTGGTTCTATTCTGTGGCTCTTTAATATGAGATTGTAGTACCTTATGGCATGAATGTGTTAGTATTTAGAGAAACATATGGTGGATTTCAATGTGATATAGTGTGTTTATAGATCATATAGTGTACTTATATGTGCTAGTGTAGATATAGTATTAGACAAACATATAGTGGATTTCTATGTGATATAGTGTGTTCATAGATCATATAGTGTACTTCTGTGTGCTAGTGTAACATATAGTGGATTTCTATGTGATATAGTGTGTTTATAGATCATATAGTGTACTTCTGTGTGCTAGTGTAGATATAGTATTAGACAAACATATAGTGGATTTCTATGTGATATAGTGTGTTCATAGATCATATAGTGTACTTCGTGTGATATAATGTATTTTTGTGCTGTCATGTGCAGCCTCCATGGTGTGAAGCTGTTTATTTCTCCTTTTTCTCTCTTTTCATTATCAAATTTGTCCCAAACTTCTTCTTTTGCAAATCTTATCCACCTTGATGATATGTATTTCTCTGGTATTTTTTGGACAGAATGCAAGTGTAGAACTCTTATGGCATGAAAGCACAACCAACCTGATTCTTCAAAATTTCTGCATCCACACTCAATTGTCTTCTCTGGGTAATTGAAGGTGACTTATTGAGAAGAACCATCAATGCCATTGAGGAAAACTCTGTATGTCAGAATGTTTCCTTGTGTACCAACTAATTCAATTGCACTTGCCATTGCATGTTTGAATTCTTCCTCGAAATCTCGGAAAAGAGTATGTGTGTCCTTGTGAAGCCGCATGTTTTAATAGTGGACTCATGCAGAGATCCGATTTTGGTATTCCCTTTGTACAATTAAAATCATCCCTTTCTTCCCGTCTTCTCCACCTTATTACCGTCTGTTGGAATATTGAAAAGAAGTCGATCGAAGCTAGTGGTTTTGCTTGCCTTAAACCCAACAACATGATTTGTGCTTTCACTTCTCGCGAAGATAGTATTCCAACTAGAGAAGAAGTCTTTGCTAAATGTTGTACACCATTTTTCTTTCAAACTATACAATCTCTTGAACCAACGATCATCTTCTAGTTTGTATTTTTTGGTCATTGTGCTCCAAGTTTGTTCAAATTCTATTGTTGTAATGCAACCACTCAGACACTTGTGAAAAATGTTCATGAATTCCTTATCTGCATTCATCAATCCAAATTGTTGATTTGCATTTTGACTCAAATGCCATAAACATAGCCTCGGGTCTTGAGGTTGGGAAAGCCCGTCAATGAGTTCATTTAGTTAGTTTTTCAAGTAATATCTATTGCTCCCGCAATAGTACATAACGAGTTGTGCGAAATGTCACATAAACATGAGTACCTTTTTTATTGCTCCCGCAATTGCAGCATCTTGGTCGCCGAATATAGTTATTGGACATTTACCTTTCATTGACTTTTTGAATGTTTCAAAAACCCATTCAAATGATGGTATTGTCTCATCCGCAAGAAATGCACATGCAAGCATTGTGTTTTTCCAATGGTTATTACTTCCTACAAATGGTGCACAAATAAGATTATACTTGTTTGTCCTATATGTTGTATCAAAAACCATAATATCTCCAAATATTGTATAGTCCTCAAGCATCATAGAGTCATTCCAAAACAAGCAACAAACCTTTCCTTCATCATTCAATCTTACTCTAAAGAAGAAGTTACTATCTGTTTGCATCTGCTCATAAAGGTTATCAACAACATTTTGTGAATCCTTTCCCTCAATTGGTTTTATTTTGAGCCTATAACAGCAGTTGAAGTGGTCCTTCATGGAATGACCCAATACATCTTCACACCTGCTTCTGTACTCATGTATTTGAATGAATCTATCGGTCTCAGTCCACACTCTTGCATAGCTTGTATGGTTTCTATCTTTGGATCACTCCTCTGACGCTCAGATCTATGAAGGTAATTTAGTGGTTGTCTTGTAAGTGGATGATTGTGTTTTATAACATGTTGCACAATCTCATAGTGTCCTTCAGGGTTCATCCTTGCTCTAATCAGAGCAGGACATTCAGTTCTTGTGATCATAACTCTTCTTGTCCTCTGTTTATTTGAATTGCTGTCTTGTATCATTATATCTGTATTATTCTCTCCCTGTTTGATTTTGGTATTTCTTTTCCCTTGAGCAGAGCATACGTAGTACTTTTGATGCACAACTGATGTCCCTTCTTTTTTTTCTTTTTTTGGATTTTCTAACACTGAACCCTACTATAGCAGCATGATGACAATATAGCTCATGTATATCATCCAATGTTGGTCTTACTTGACCAAGTAAAACTCCTCCAATTTCATGTTTATTCAGTGATTGTTCAGTTGAACCTGTTATAAAAGAATATAGATATTTTTCACTTTTATTATAGTGTATGTATATATGATATAGTGTATTTATTTATGATATAGTGTATGGGTGTTTGATATAGTGTATTTGTGAATTTTAGTCCATTTTTGAGTTCCATAGTACGCAATATTTTTGTTATATTCTATAGTGTATTTCTGTGTGGTATAGTGTATCTATTTATGATATAGTGTATTTATGTATGATATAGTGTATGTTTCTGTAATGCGTTTAAGTAAATATTTTCTATATCTATTAGTGTGTTCCTATATGATATAGTGTACGTATGTATGATATAGTGTATGTACGTGACAGTGTAACTGATATAGTTGATATAGTGTAATAATCTATAGTGTATTTCTGTGTGGTATAGTGTATCTATTATAAAAAATGAAGATATTTTTGTCACTTTTCTTATAGTGTATGTATATATGATATAGTGTATCTATTTTTGATATAGTGTATGGGTGTGTGATATAGTGTATTTGTGAATTTTAGTCCATTTTTGTGTTTCATAGTACGCAATATTTTTGTTATATTCTATAGTGTATTTCTGTGTGGTATAGTGTATCTATTTATGATATAGTGTATTTATATATGATATAGTGTATGTTTCTGTAATGCGTTTAAGTAAATATTTTCTATATCTACTAGTGTGTTCCTATATGATATAGTGTACGTATGTACCTATTTATAATATAGTGTACCTATCAATGATATAGTGTATGTACGTGATAGTGCATCTATTTATGATATAGTATATGTATATGATAGTGTAACTATTTACCTAGAATGACAGCTGAATTAGATTCATCAATTGATACTACAGCATATTGCTCGTCAACTTGATTTTCTAGCTCATCATGAAACAGAACCACATTATCTACATCAAATTATAGTGTTAGTGTTTTGCTGAATCAAACAAAGGAAATTATTGACTTCGATGCTGTTACCTTCAAAACTTGGTGTATTATTGAGATCTATTACGAGTGGATCTCGATGCTCATTTTGGATTTAATTGTGATGTTGTTCGTTGTCGAGTGCTTCAATGCTCGGATTTAGGTCGTCTATATTACATGCTACAATACTCTAATTGAGATCTATTTGATCAATTAAACCCGAATTTTCCATGAATTTGTCGTAGTTGTTCAATTGAATAGGAAATTGTCGAAGAACAATACTTTGATTCTGAATGAGATGTACGTAAATTTAGGTTTCGTATGAAATTGAGAAATAATTTGAATGAACAGAGAGAATAATTCGCAGAAATTTTATAGCGATAGAATCTTTGGTTTTTGGAAATATTGAAGAGAGAGAAAATCGCGGATTTTGGAAATACTGAAGAGAGAGAAAATCCCGCATTTTTGGAAAGTGAGAGTGAGTACTGTGTACCGGGTCACGTGCCTGGGCCTGGTCCACACTATTTTTAATGTGAACCGGGTCCATGCAAGACGGAATTATTAAAAAATAATTAGTTTGTGATTAAACGCACATATAGATATTACTGGCTACTTATAAATAAAATATATTATCAACACCACTAAAATAATAAAAGATTGTTAATAAATAAAAAATGTATATTTCAACTTAGATAAGTTAAGAGTACTAAATATATAATTTGGCTAATAATTATAATTAATCATAAATAAGACGGTTTAGAAATCGAGGTTGTTACACTAGAATTCTACGTGGAGATGGATGGTGAATGCAATGCAGTTCTAAATGATAAAGGACTCTACTAACTGTAGACTCCTAGTATGCATGTATGAATTTTTTTTTTTGTATTTTTTTTGTATCTTTTAAGAAACGAATGGATGCATTTACACCTAATACATGACTCTATATATGCGTCCGAACATGTAAAGGCTGCCTACATATCCCAAAGAGGGAATCAGATCGCTTGTAGTTCGGCTGTTTGGGACTCCTAAATGCATAATGCGTGCAATGAAATGAGGATTTTGTATGCAATAAGACTCCTAATTACGAACTCTAGTTATGCGTGGAGTATGTGAATGATGGACTACTCAATGCCCAGGAATTCTAATATGAATGCAATCCTAATGGACAAAGAATTATGCGGGCTTTTGAATCCTAGACTTGATAGACTTCTAATGACTTTAGAATTCTATGTTTAATCCTAAGTATGCTAGACTCCTAATATTCAGGAGACTCTAGTGGACCTAGAGTCCAAAGATGGACGAAATTTTAATGGACTTTGACTCCTATTACAGGTGGATTTTTTGTGGATTGTAAACTCCTAAGTTGATAGGAATTTCAGTGACTCTAGACTCCTTGGTTGGATGAACTTAGATTGGTTTAAGACTCCTAATATGGATGGAATTAGATGAGTTTAAGAAATCTAGATGGGGTAAAACTAGATGAACTTAAACATTTGGATTCGATATACTTTTAATGAGGTTCTGGAGTCTTAGATTATTGATTGACTTCTATACTAAAAAAATCCTAAGTATGATATATATACATGAGAAGATGGGATAGAGGATATAAGATGAGTTTTCAAGAAAGATAGGCAATAGATGATGGGACGAGGTTGTGAAAAAGATAGGAGATAAGTTTACAAAAAAAGATATAGGATAGCTTTTCAAAAACATATGAGATAAAGATAAGAGATGAGATGAACTTTTGAAAAAGATGGAGATAATTTTCGTAGAAATATTATAGGTGATAGAATTTTAAAAAAAAAGGTGGAGATGGGTAGAAAAAGATAATGGAATTTTCGAAGACTATTTTGGAGACAAAGACTTGATAGAAAACGGAATTATCGTCAAACAAGCACACAAGAGGAGAAACGTAGATGCGTCACACGCAAATTATGTGCACGGAACGCAAAAGGAAAGCTCGGCATGCACAAACCCATGATCTGGACACAGAATAAGAAATGCGCAGAACGCGGGTTAATCGCACGACGCAGTGTCTTTGCGTCAAACGTAGAGTGGGTGCGCGATGCGCAGATGAAGCAGAGACCCGGTTTTTTTCGTTTTCCGTCGCATTAATTCATTTTGATTCTAAACTCACATAATACCAAATAACTAAAGGCACGCAGACATAAATATGCACAAGTAGGATAATAATATGCAACGTTCAGGCCCGTCCCTGAGCCTGGGCAGGAGGGGCGCTCGCCCAGGGCCCAGGGAGAAAAGGCCCAAGGTGCTGGTTTTGCAATTTCTGACTTAGATAAATTAACCCGCATGCAGTACAATTACCAAGTATATAGTGTTAGCTCTTTGGTTAACTGATTGACATAATTATGCCATAGCATTTTCGCATCCCTGGTTCGAATCCCAGTAAAACTTTTTTTTCCCGGCTTTCTATTTTTTATTTTTTGGTTTTCTTTTTTTGGCTTTCTTTTGTTTCCGATGATTTTAAATAGTTACAATTTCTATATTTTTTCTTTTTTGGTTTTCTTTTGTTATCAATGACTTTAAAATAGCTACCTAATCTTTAGTAAGTGTTTTTTTTCCTTCTCATATAGAGTACTAACTATGTCCCTTTTGCTTTTTCGTACCCCCTTCGATACTATATAATTCACTTTTTATGTTTACATTATTTATTTTACTCTACTTCGACAATAAAGTTACTAATTAATAAGAACAAATGTTATCATAAAATGCTATTAAAAATATCTTGATGTGTACATTCAAAATATTATATTTTACGAGAATTGTACCATCATTAAAGTAAGATAGTCAAAGATATTTGATGTTAATAAACTAATGCGATGGTAAAAATGCAAAAGTTAAAGTGGAATTGTTAAAAAAGGGAGGAGCTATGTTGTTGCCTTTTCTTTTTTCACCATTCAAACCCAGAAAAATATTAAGTAGTCTAAAAGGACAAAGCACTAATTTTGTAATCCAAATCCCATACTCGAACTGATAACTCGATGTAGAGGATGACGTGATAAATTTAAGAAGCAAGATATGACTTAATTTAGGAAGACAAGTCATAAAATAAAACCATCAATTCAGTGGGTATCTTATAGAAAAATGTCAACCAAAATGAATCCAGAATTTATGAGCTAAAAAACCATATTCGAACTTTGATCATTATTATCTTTAAATCAATATATGTGTAGTTGATATTGGGAAGGGCCCATATTTCTTAGTTCGCCTCAGGGCCTCCAATATGTCAGGAACGGGCCTGGCAACGTTCGACCCTAAAGTCAAGTTCAATGTTTGAGTATTATGGTGAGTTTTAGGTTTACGTTGAAAAGGGTCCATGACTAAGAGATTGATCCTACATTTCATATCTCTGCTTTAAAAGATGAAAAAATGGATCAGAATACCCCCAACTTTGGCCCGTCCGCTTTTAATACCCCCAACTATGAGTTATTTTTAAATACCCCTAACTATTAGGGAGGCCCGCCAAAAATGCACCCAGATGACTTGTAACCTGTTAACAAGGTAATTTTTTTTATTTCTCTTTTATTTTTGTTTTCAATTTTTACTCCCACCCACCACCATTTCAGCCACCCTCTCCCCCCCTCCACCCCAACCCCTCCCCCCCTCCACCGCCGCAGCCCTCCCCGCCACCCCCCCTCCCCACTCCCACCACCCCAAAGACCCTACCACTCATCGGTGTCACAACCATCTCGTTTTATAAACGAAAGAGTATCAACAGGCGGAAACTGTCCCTTGCTTTCCGAATATGACACGGTGAATAAATGGCACCAGGTTCATAATCTACAACATCGACAACCACATAACTAGGCACATTTTCCCGGACGGAAATTGTTTGGATTGCGACAATAGAACATGTTATACCAAGAGCACTCCTTCGACTTGCCTCGTCAATAAATTCTTCAACGGCATTAGTGAAAGTCATTGAAGTTGGTCTGCGCGATTTCTCAAAGATAATGGGGGTCATATGGGACAAGTTTAGTGAGGTCAAACCAACCATAACTACTGTCACCAAAGAACACAACCAATATATGTCCATGCCTCCTTGTTCGTCGAATCGAAGAAGTAGCAAAAGCTTCATTAAATAGATGACCCGACCACCATGGATGAGACTTCACCTTGCCCCAAACCATGTCGCCCATTTCAAACTTAGAACCCATAACCTTCAACGACCCAACACTCATGTCGGATTAATTCGCAGCTCGATGGGGGTTAGGGAGGGGGGTTTCGAAGGTGGTTAGGGGATGGAGGAATTCGACGGGTTGGTGGGGGGAGGGGGTCTGCTAGGGTTGTTGGGGGCCAGCTGGGGGTAAGAGAGGGCTTGTTGGAGGTAGGGGAGGGGGGTTGGGGTGTGGGAAGGGTGGTAGTGGGGGGTGAGGGAAGGTGGCAAGTGGGTGGTGGGATGAGCAGAGAGGAGAGAGATCGGCAGAGGAGGGTGGGTGGAGGGTTGGTGGGAGTTTTGGTTTACTAGTTCATCCCAGTCATAATAGTGAACTGGAGTATTTTTGGCGGACCTCCCCAATAGTTGGAGGTATTTAAAAATAACCCATAATTGGGGGTATTAAAAACGGATGGGCCAAAGTTGAGGGTATTTTGATCCATTTTTCCTTAAAAGATTTACATGTGTAGGACGCACTCAAGTCTCTCGTCAGGAGCAAGAGAGCAATGTCATGGTTGGGTTGGTTTGTTTATGACTAAGATCCAACACTATCGGTCACGTATCTTTTTGGAGGGATAAAAGCACAAAGCATAGAACATAGAACATGTGCTTATGGGGATGGGACAAATACCTTATGGTGGCTCTGAAGAATTGCCATGCAATATGCCTAAATTTGCAATTAATATTAGATGAAGGGCTCAAATTTATCCAAACCTTAGGAACAGTGAGTTTCAAATATTTTTCACCCAAAGTACTATTTAATTCAACAGTAGATACAATTCCAACTTTTAAAAGGTTATGGATAAAATAAGTTTTTAATTTTATACGTAAAGCGACACGTATCATTGTAATACATTGCTAGTGGACAATGTATTGTCGTGTATATAAAGTCTCCCATTATGTCATTTACATGTTAAAAAGGAGATAATGGAGTAACCCTCAAGCACCGCCTTTGCAGTCGTCTCATGCACGTGGGACAGCTTGGCAAGCGTGTGTGCACCGGTCTAGAACCGCTGGACCGGAATTTAGATATTTTGTAGATTGGGAGTCTGGTTTGGACCAATTGGACCAGAAACTGTATTTTTTCTGTATTGTTTTTTAAAAAAAAACTTTTTATCTTAGATTTAAATATATTTATAAACTACATACATTAAAAATTTAATAATTTTAATGACAATAAAGATTAGGTTAATTAGTAGGGTATTATATAAACCCTGTCATTAACCTTTTGCCTCCGTATTAATCTATAATTTGTACTCTCTCATAAACCTAATAAAAATCGTTTCTCCTCTTACTGTGCACGTAGCTAACACATTGTTAGTGAACCACGTTAATTCTTGTGTCGATTGTTCATTGTTATTTGTTTCGTTAATTAGGGGCAGCAGCACCACACTCCAACCACGAACAGAGGAGAGAGAATCCGAGTAGCACGCGCAGCTCCAGCGAGCAAAAAGGCAGCAGCAGCGCCGGAGGAGGGGAAGAAATGTGCGAGAAAGAGAGGAACGGGTTTGAACTTCATCAAACAAGAGTTTTATTGAGATTAAGATTGATAGCTTAACATTGTTTCTTTGGCTTGATTTGAAGAAGACACGACAAATAAGAATGAATCATGGCACAACGAGATGAAGACACAGATGGAGGAAGAGGTAAAAGATAGGAGAAGAGTTGGCTTTGCTCAAAGCAGCCACGAAAGAAGAAAGAATGGGGAGAAAAGGGTTTTCTCTTCCACTTTATACCAGCAGAAAGCCCCCAAAAATCACTTCTTCATTGTTTTACATCAGCAATCCTGAAATTATCACATTCAGAGCACCAAGCATGCAGTTACTCTCACATATAATATACCAGAAAACAAAAATCACTAGAAATTCACAAAAAAAAACCATCAGAATTTAAACAAACAAAACAATCTTCTCATAAACTAAACTAAAATAAAGATGTAAAAGAGAAAGGGAAAGATGAGAAAAACAACCGGATGAGAAACGAAGCAGTTCTTGAAAGAATCCCAGCGAAATGCACAAACACCAAATTGAATAACAGCGAATTTCTCGGCGGAGTCCGTCACTTTAAAGTATCGAACATCGTGCCGATCAAACTCGAACGATTCGCACCAAGGTGAGCTAGTAATTCCAGTCATCTCGAGATCAATTGCGACGAAATCGGCGGATTTGACATGCGTGGTGAGGTCGATTTGGGTTTCTTCGAAGTTTGATTTTGTTACTTTCTTCAAAAAGAAATTTGTTGTTGATGTTGAATAATGACAAGAAGTTGAGTAAGGTGAAGGAGAGAGAAAACCGCACTTCTGATTTGTTTGTGAAAGAGGAAAGAATAGAGCTTCATGGCTACATCAACTTTTAAGAAAAACATGCGCAGTAGACTTCGTGCAGATAGACTTCAAGTGCTTATCTGTTATCTCTATGACGTTACGCCATAGCCTAAGCAACGGTCCAGCAAAATAGCTTCTGTCCAAACAAGGCAATGTAAATGTGGCTTACCTCATCCAATTAAAGAAATGATTTTGAGGGGCATGTGACTAGGGGTTGGAGGTAGGTATCAGGTGGATGGAGGTGTTATTCGAGGGGGTGGGGGTGGGGTTGGTTTTGAGGTTAGTTGTGGTGGTTTTCGGGGTGGATAGGATAATTTCTAGGTCGGTAGTGGTGGTTTATAGGGTGGGTGGGGGTTACAACTGGTGTTTCAATGGATGGGAGTGGTGGTTAGTGGAAAAAGAAAGGAATAGAGAAATTAATGAAATAAAAAAGAAATACACGAAAATCATATAAATTTGACATGTTAAACAGGTTTTAGGTCATATGGGTTCATTTTAGGGAGGTAATTCAATAATTTGGATTATACTTGAATAATCCATAATTGCGATTAATATGGGAAGATTGTCCATAGTCCGGATTATTCATGTGAATTTTTCCTAACAAAAACATATAACTACATTTAATTGAACTCCAAGTTACTCAAAAGTATTTGGAAACATATAATTACATAATTAAGCTATCAAAAACTAATTAACTTGTGATTAAACGCACATATAGATATTACTGGCAACTTATAAATAAAATATATTATCAACACCACTAATATAATAAAAGATCGTTAATAAATAAAAAATGTATATTTCAACTTAGATAAGTTAAGAGTACTAAATATATAATTTGGCAAATAACTATAATTAATAATAAATATGATGGTTTAGAAATCGAGGTTGTTACACCAGAATTCTTCATGGAGATGGATTGTGAATGCAATGCAGTTCTAAATGATAAAGGACTCTACTAACTATAGACTCCTAGTATGCATGAATGAAATTTATTTTTTGTATTTTTTTGAATCTATGTAGAAATGAATGGATGCATTCACACCTAATGCATGACTCTCTATATGCGTCCGAGCCTATAAAGGCTGCCTACATTACCCAAAGAGGAAATAAGATCGCTTGTAGTTTGGCTGTTTGGGACTCCTAAATGCAGAATGCATGCAATGAAATGAGGATCATGTATGCAATAAGACTCCTAATTACGAACTCTAGTTATACGTGGATTATGTGAATGATGGACTATTCAATGCCCATGGATTCTAATATGAATGCAATCCTAATGGACAAAGAATTTTGCGGTTTTTAGAATCCTAGACTTGTTAGACGTCTAATTACTTTAGAATTTTAAGTTTAAGCCTAAGTATGCTAGACTCCTAATATTCATGAGACTCTAGTGGACCTAGAGTCCTAAGATGGACGAAATTTTAATAGACTTAGACTCCTATTATAGATGGATTTTTGTTGGATTGTAGACTCCTAAGATGATAGGAATTTTAGTGACTCTAGACTCCTTGGTTGGATGAACTTAGTTTGATTTAAGACTCCTAATATGGATGGAATTAGAGGAGTTTAAGAATTCTAGATGGGGTAAAACTGGATGAACTTTAACATTTGGATTCGATAGACTTTTAATGAGGTTATGGAGTCTTAGATTATTGATAGACTTCTATACTAAAAAAAATCCTAAGTGTGATATATATACATGAGAAGATGGGATAGAGGATATAAGATGAGTTTTCAAGAAAGATAGGCAATAGAAGATGGGACGAGGTTGTGAAAAAGATAAGAGATAAGTTTATAAAAAAAGATATAGGATAGCTTTTCAAAAACATATGGGATAAAGATAAGAGATGAGACGAACTTTTGAAAAAGATGGAGATAATTTTCGTAGAAATATTATAGGTGATAGAATTAAAAAAAAACGTGGAGATGGGTTATTTTGAAAAAATAAATAAAAGGTAGAAAAATATAATGGAATTTTCGAAGACTATTTTGGAGACAAAGACTTGATAGAAAACGGAATTATCGTCGAACAAGCACACAATAGGAGAAACGTAGATGCGCCACACGCAAATTATGTGCACGAAACGCAAAAGGAAAGCTCGGCATGCACAAACCCATGATCTGGGCACAGAATAAGAGATGCGCAGAACGCGGGTTAATCGCACGACGCAGTGTCTTTGTGTCAAACATAGAGTGGGTGCGCGATGCGCAGAGGAAGCAGAGACCCCGTTTTTTTCGTTTTCCGTCGCGTTAATTCGTTTTGAATCTAAACTCACATAAAGGCACGCAGACACAAATATGCACAAGTAGGATAATAATATGCAAGGTTCCAACCTAAAGTCAAGTTATACATTTGAGTACTATGGTGAGTTTTAGGTTTACGTTGAAAAGGGTCCATGACTAAGAGATTGATCCTACGTTTCATATCTTTGCTTTAAAAGATGGAAAAATGGATCAGAATACCCCCAACTTTGGCCCGTCCGCTTATAATACTTCCAACTATGAGTTATTTTTAAATATCCTTAACTATTAGGGAGGCCTGCCAAAAATGCACCCAGATGACTTGTAACCTATTAACAAGGTAATTTTTTTTATTTCTCTTTTATTTTTATTTTCAATTTCTACTCCCACCCACCACCATTTCAGCCACCCTCTCTTCCTCCACCCCAGCCCCTCCCCCTCCCCCCACCGCCGCAGCCCTCCCGCGGCCCCCCTCCCCAATCCCACCACCCCAAGCCCCCCCACTCATCGGTGTCACAGCCATCTGTTTTATAAACGAAAGAGTATCAACAGGGTGGAAATTATCCCTTGCCTTCTAAATTTGAGACAATGAATAAATGGCACCAGGTTCATAATCTACAACATCGACTGTAACACCCCGTAATTTTCACCCTTTATCTTTGGTGTTAGTTTATTTTAAAATGATATTTTTTTCGTAAAAATAAATAATTTATTATTTAAATTATTTTGGAATGTGTTGTTAAAATGTGTATATATATTTATATATATTTATTTTAAGTTGTTAGTTATTTATTTTAAAGGTTATATTAGTTTCGTTATTTATTTAGGCGTTTAGGATGCAGTTTTGTCGCGTAGCGTTTTTTGTAACGTTGTTGGACCGACTAGGGTGATGAATTGGTAAATCACGTGTGGCGTTTTATGCTGGCCGAAAATCAGCATTTTGGAGTGGAGGATGAAGAGTTTTGGTGCTTATTAAGCTAACCTTTGGATCTCTTGTAACCGCCCATTTAATCCCTCATTAACATTCTCCTAAACCCTTCATTTTTCCTTGCCATAAAATTCTGATTTTTAATAAGAGAAGTTCAACATCATTGTCATTTAACCCACGCTGTTTTCAAGAAAAGAAAGAGAGAAAAGGAAGAGGAAAAGAAGAGAAAGGTTCAACCCGATTTTTCCTGTCACACCTTCACGAAAATAACCGTACACGGAGATCTAACCGTTGGATCGTCTTCAAATTTGGACAGCACGTTTATAACATCTTTATCTTCACTTTTACTGGAGCGATTTAGATTCTGAGGTTTTGATCACCGGAAATCATGGTCGGAACAGAGCAGTACGAAATAAGAGTTTTTAACGTTCAAGAAGAAAACGCCTAGTGACTTGTTGCTACAATTATCGTTCATGGAGGAATTGGATTGCTCGCATATTTTTCGAATCCCTTTAGACTCAGCTCTCCTCCCGACGTTCCAGGTAACTAGTAGTTATCTTAGAACGCTAGAGATTAAAGTATTGTTCGATATTAGATTATTATGCTAGGAATTGTTTAAAATACTTTTTTGAATGAAATTATTGACGAAATTTGACATGAGTATACTTGATGCATGCTGTATGAATATTGTATATAGAAAAATAATTTTTCGTCCGAGTTTTAATATTTATTTGATTTATTTGGTATTTTGTCTGTTTTTGGCTTATTTGCATAATAATTATTGAACGAATGTTAAAATTGCTGAAATTATTTTTCGTGACTCATTTTATATGTGTAGTATGTATTTAATTCCTTGGAATAATTTTTTCCTACTGTTTACAGGTTTATTTAATTGATTTATCTGTTTTTGCATTTTCGTTTCTGTCAGTATATAAATCGTGAAAATTATTTCTGGAGGCCTAAAAATTCATTTATTTGTATATTATGTATTATCGTGAGTTTATGCATGTTATGTGAATTTTTGGTAATTTTTGGGAGTTTATTTCTATTTTTAATTATTATATATTTGCTTTCTTGAGTATTCTGTAAATTAATGTTTAAAATTACTTTTAGAGACCGAAAATTAGAAATAAAATTTTTACCATGTCAGTAGAGTCATAATGGTCATATGATAATTTTTGTGATAATTTACTGATCGTTTTTATTAGTTTAATAATTTTTATTGTGTTTTGTTATGAGTTTGAGGATATTCTTTTTAATTATTTAAGTGATTAAAAATTAGAAATAAATTGAGACCTTTTATATTCTTGAGAATTGATGATTTTTAAGTTACTGTGGTTATAATTGTGTATCATTATATTTACTTTGAGTCCTTGTAAAATGATTAGTCATGTACGTTTCATTGATTTATTAAGTCTTGGAGTCATGTACTCTATAATTGTCGTTGTTTGTGCTTTGTGGTGCGCAAAGTATTTGTTGTTGAAACTTTTGTTGTAAGTTTGTAAGCTACTACTTTGAACAAATTTTGAAGAGATATCTTTTGATGAATTATGGGTATAAGGCCAGGTGGCATCCCTTTTTGATGAATATTTTAAGATGAATGATACTTTGATGATATGCATGATTTTATTTTGAGATAAGAATATCCGGTGGGATAGATGTAGTCCCCGGTGAAGAACATGCCAACCACCTGGTTTGCGAACTAGGGGTACACCTGGGTTAATTGTTATCGTCCGAGAGGTCAGGGAGTTCTGCGTGTTCTACCCTGCATCGGGAGTTTGGCCATTCTTAGACACAGGCAGTGGGAAACGTAATCCCATACACTAACCTGGAGATTGCGATCTGACAAATCTTAGGAAGTGAATTGCGATTCACTGGCGTTCGGTTTCTGACTCAATAACTGATTTATCTATGTTTTTATTATTATTGAAGTACCCTTGAGATGATTTATTCATTTTATCTTTTGTATTACTTGAGAGCTTTATGATTTTGGATGCATGTCATAGTTGTCTTGACCTTATGTTTCCTTTCTTATTAATCTATGTCTGAATTGTACTTTGATTTCTTTTGTTCTGGGAGAACTGCTAGTTACTCCCCACTGATTGTGGAATGTTGTTATATATTTTGCAGGTTATGTTGATGGGAATCTTCTTTGGTTTTGGGTTCGGGTTGAGTTGTGAGCATTGAAATGATAGTTGTTTTAGGCCTAGACTTTTAATTAGTTTGAGAGTCAGTTTTGTCTTTTATATATTACTCTAATTAATTTAAATTATTTATACTATTTATTTATGTTGGTTTTATCACTTAGTTATTTAAACACATTTCTTGTAGTAGTGACATTCCAAGAAGACGATGTTTCCGCCATCGTCCTATTAATACTATTATTATTATTTTTCTTTTCCGCTTTGAAATTCTGGGGTGTTACATCGACAGCCACATAACCAGGCACATTTGCTAGACGGATATTGTTTGGATTGCGACAGCAACAGGTTACACCAAGAGCACTCCTTCGATTTGCCTCATCAATAGATTCTTCAACGGCCCTAGTGAAAGTCGATGAAGTTGTCTGCTGCGATTTCTCAGCACATATAATGGGGGTCATATGGGACAAGTTTTGTGAGGTCAAACCAACCATAACTATTGTCACCAAAGAACGCAACCAATATATGTCCATGCCTCCTTGTCCGTCGAACCGAAGAAGTAGCAAAAGCTTCATTAAACAGATGACCTGGCCACCATGGATGAGACTTCACCTTGCCCCAACCCATGTCGCCCATTTCAAACTTAGAACCCATAACCTTCAACGACCCAAAGACTCATGTCGGTTTAATTAGCGGGTCGACGGGGGTTAGGGGAGGGGGGATTCGAAGGGGGTTAGGGGAGGGGGAATTTGACGGGGTGGTGGGGGAGGGGGCCGCCTGGGGTTGGGGGGCCTGGGGGGTAGGGGAGGGGGGGGGTGTAGGAAGGGTGGTTGTGGGGGGTGAGGGAAGGTGGCGGTGGGTGGTGGGGTGGTGGTGGTGGAATGAGTAGAGGAGAGAGATGAGCGCAGAGGAGGGTTGGGGGGGGTGGTGAGAGTTTTGGTTTACCGGTTCATCCTAGGTCATAATAGTTAAATGGAGAATTTTTGGCGGACCTCCCCAATAGTTGGGGGTATTTAAAAATATCCCAGGTATTAAAAGCGGACGGGCCAAAGTTGAGGGTATTGTGATCCATTTTTCCTTAAAAGATTGCCATGTGTAGGACGCACTCAAGTCTCTCGTCAGGAACAAGAGAGCAATGTCATGGTTGGGTTGGTTTGTTTATGACTAAGATACAACACTATCGGTCACGTAGTTTTTTGGAGGGACAAAGCACAAACCTCCCGAGGGTGGCCCAAAGCATAGAACATGTGCTTATGGGGATAGGACAAATACCTTATTTTTTTTTTTGATACGGAAAACAAGCTTAGACAAGACCTCTAGTCAGGAGGCCAGCCTAAAACATCCTTGCGGATGATAAGGGAAAAATCAATACAATACGGAGGAAACCAATACAAGAGGGAAGGGTAGTTATGAGCCTTCCTAGCCATAAAATCCGCCACTCGATTAGCTTCTCGAAAGCAGTGGAAGAACCGACACTCTTGAAAGTTGAGAATATCTACACCTGCATCTTTAATAATGTTAGAAATTTCCCAAGGAGTTTGCCAAGAACCCTTCATAGAATTGATTACTCCTAAATTGTCTCCTTCAATAATAAGATGAGAGATATTGAGAGAGATAGCACCCAAAACACCTTCTCTAAGAGCCCATGCCTCTGCTTGGACAATAGAAATCTGAGGACCTAAAGACTTAGCACCAGCGAGCAAAACATCACCAACACTATTTCTAATCACAAAGCCAAAAGAAGCATTGCCATTACTGAATTTAGAACCATCAAAATTCAATTTACAGAAATTAGGAGGGGGAGGAGACCAAATAAGATTATTACCAGAACGAAGAATTTTAAACCTATGGCGATTCTGACCAGAGGAGAAAGGGGAGGAATCATCAACTTCCCCTGCCGCTTTAGCCCAATTGCTATAAAAACTATTAACTTGAAAACTGGCTCGGCGAGGCGAAATACCTTCATCATTAGACAAATACCTTATGGTGGCTCTGAAGAATAGCCATGCAATATGCTTAAATTTGCAATTAATATTAGATGAAGGGCTTAAATTTACCCAAACCTTAGGAACAGTGAGTTTCAAACATTTGTCACCCAAAGCACTATTTAATTCAACAGTAGATACAATTCAAACTTTTAAAAGGTTATGAATAAAATAAGTTTTTAATTCTATACGTAAATCGACACGTATCATTGTAATACATTGGTAGTGGACAATGTATTGTCCCATTTTGTATATAAAGTCTCCCATTATGTCATTTACATGTTAAAAAGGAGATAATGGATTAACCCTCAAGCATCGCCTTTGGCAGTCGTCTCATGCATGTGGGACAGCTTGGCATGCGTGTGTGCACCGGTCTAGGACCGGTGGACCGGAATTTGGATATTTTGTGGATTGGGAGTCTGGTTTGGAATAATTGGACCGGAAACTGTTTTTTTTTTCTGTATTTTATAAAAAAAATAAAATCTTTTTAACTTAGATTTAAATATATTTATAAACTACCTACATTAGAAATTTAATAATTTTAAAGGCAATAAAGATTAGGTTTTTAGCTTTCTAACTTTCTAACATTTAAACTTTTTTAACCTTTAAACATTTTGTTTTACTAAAAGAAAAGAAATTCCGGTCCACGGTCTGGACCGGACTAAACCAAACACCCGAAATCATAAATGTTTAAGGATTGTCCATTTCGGTCCGAATTTCAGTCCCGGTCCAAATCTACATACCCCCTAAGCATGTGTATTGTCTATTATATTCGCATATATGGGACCGACTCGTTATAAGTGCATTGAGTTTTTAGGTGGTGCACCGTTGCCAATTTGCCATAAACAATTATGAAAAGATACAGTGATGAGGAATTAAATAATTTAGGTTACGTAGATGAAGAATTGCATCATCCTCTATATAAAGTGGTTTTCACTCCCAGTCTAGCACACCAAATCTCAAACCATTGAATCTAAGCTTGTCATTAGGAAGCAGAGAGTTTAAACAATTCAATATCTATAATGGATTTATTTGTTCAAAGTTGGTGTGATGGCAAGACCTTGCCTAAAAGCTATATATTTCCACCTGAAAAAAGACCTGGAGAGAACGGTCTTGCTCCCACAACAAACCAGAGTGTACCCATGATCGACCTCGGGAAGGCATATGGTGATGAACGAGCGGATGTGGTGCGCGAGATCATGAAGGCTTCTCAAGAAATTGGAGAATTTCAGGTTAATTTTGTGTAAATAAACTCACTACATTCACATGTTGAATTATACTGTATCTGTTCTGTTAGGATTTCTTAAAGGCAAACATAAATTTTATTAATTGAAAGTACGTAGCGATGGTAACGGGCAATGTGGGTTCAACCCACGAGGATCCGGCAAAAAACTGGGCAATAATCGGAAAATCGAGGAAATATAACTATATAAAAATTCCACGTCCAAAACGGATCTGGAATTTAACACTTTACCTAACGAGGATGTTCCGTACTTGTGGTGGTGGGCTGGTGGTCATGGCTAGTGGGGATGTGGTCAAGACTCAAGAGAGAAGAGGAGAACCAAGAGACCGAGAGAGAGATGGGGGAAAACCAAGAGAGCGAAATGTGTGTTATATGTCTCGAACCCATGACCTCTCATTTGAGATATAAGTTCACTAACCAACTACTCTACAATATATTTTCGATTTTTAAGATAATTAATTAAATATATATATATATTAATACTCATTAAGCTAATGTTAATACTAGCATGTGCTACTCTTTCAGTAATCTTATAATAAAAAAAAGCTCTTCAAATTTTTATAACCTACGTAATTAACACTACTACACCATTTCATTGCATCGGTTGTATTCTTACACATCAACCTACGTTAAAAAAAAGATTGTATTGTATTTTCTTATAAGTAATTTTATATGTATATATATGTACTATCTTGAAACCAAGGTTATATTGATAAATAATTCATATTATAATTTACTATGTAGAAAATTTAAAAAGAACTCGAAGATCATTTATTTTCCTAAGCACAATCAAATGCATATAACTCTTTTTTTCCACTTTTCTCAAGTGTTTGATTTAAAACTTCAAATTCACAATGATAAATGATTATGGGCATTGCCCGAGCCAACAACTAGTTGCTGTCTAAAATTACAGCAACAATTTTTTTTTATGGGAACTAGTTTTTTTATTTAATTACAGCAACCAAATATAATCTTTGGTTAAAGAAAACAAATTTATATATTTTTTAAAAAGAAATTCAAAGGTTATTATCAAATAACCCATGGCAATTTAGGGTTGTTAAAAAATATTTGATCCGAGTGATTCGATCCAAACTTTCGGATATCTATCCGAATTTTTGCATTTCGGATTTTTCGGATCCGATATCCGAAATTTCTCAGATCGCATATTGATCGGTAAAAAATCATTTCTGATATTCGAAATATATTAAAAAAAAATTTAATGAAAATTTTGGATTTTTTTTTAACCAAACCTAGGAGCCAAAGTTCCTACCACCCCATCCCCAAGCAAATAGGAACTATCATCCAAGTGCATGTAGAGTATGGTGCACCCTCTGCTAAACGAAGAATTTTCATCATTTAAGAGTCCATGATTTTAAGAAAAATGTTGTAGATATGTTTTCTTAAATCTTATAACTTATTTTACCTTTTAAAAAAAATATGGTTGTTGGCGAGATTCATTTTTTCAAATTTGAATTTAAAAGCTATGTTCTTTTAATTTAAACTATATGTTCATTTTCAATATGTTCTTTTCATTACGTCCTATGTTCTTTTATAATTGGAAATTTACATGTTCTTTAATTTTAAATTGTGTGTTCTTTTTATCTTGAAAAAAGTCGTTGAACAAAGTTCATGTTCTTTATATGAATGGTATATATGTTCTTTCGGGTGCATAATGAGCACTGTGCACCCTAGTGTATAATCCATGCTTTGCCACCCAGACCTAAGCCGCACCACTATGGCCTTCCCTCATCCTTAATCGTCCAACCCTCATCCCTAGACCCCGCTGCGCGGCGGCACTGTCCTTGCCCCTTCGACTCTTCACAGCGACGGCCAAGGATCAGATCTTCATCTTCGACTCCTCACCACCACAAGTCGAGCACCATGCAACACCTTCTTATTCACTCTTAGCACTTCACTGCACCATCTACTCATCCCTTCATCAAGTACCCGCCACCACCAACCCACCGTCAACTGTCAAAGCAACTAAATGAGTCTAGTAGTCCACCCCATCTCTTCTCTCTTCCTCTTCAATTTGTGGTTTAATTAAAATATGGGGAACTAAGTAAAAAACGAGTCCACCCCACCACTCATGCTTCTTATTCGTTATAAGATTCAGAGCAAGTAAGTGGTAATTTTTAGCCAAAAAAAAAAACCTAGGACGGTAGTGGTTGAACGTTTGTACAAAAAAGGGAAACTAGATAATGAAGAGTTACAAAACATGGTTTCACAAGGAATGAAAAATAAAAGATAAACGGATTTTATATCCGATTATCCGATCGATCCGAAATTTCAGATACCCGAAATCTTTCGGATAGGATTATCTGAAATGAACACCCCTATATGATATGGCCTTGGACAACAAATATTATTTATTTATAAGATGCTATAACTTTATTTAAACGTATCTAAACCTTAACCTTATTTATTTACAGGTGACTACCACGTATCTTGAAAATAATAATCAATATTGAAGCGTGTTGGAATGTTTTAAAAAATAAATTAACAAAGGAAGTAATAATAGTATATATGAAGGTAGTGTATATTTGGCTCATTAAGAAATGGTAAAAGAATCTATACTAATATAACAAAAGTGTTCTTAACCAAGGAACGGTGCCACGTGGCGTTCTCCCTTATGTTGTTTTACTACACGTGTTCCATATACAACAAAAAAAATAGTAAATGATTTGTATAAGATTTGATCTCATGACTTCAAGTACTTGTACTAAAATCTTAACCACTAAACCAAATGATATTTGGTGATATTATTTGAAAGTAAAATATTAATAATGAAAATTATAAGTACCCGAGGCATAGTCCAGACCTACAAACTAGTTCAATATTAAATCGTGTCATTGATTTGTGTGAGATGTTAATTTATGAATGAAACGGCAGGTCAAAAATCACGGGGTGCCTAGTAAATTACTAAAGGGTTAGTCTTGTGTGGACCTGGTCCACACTAATATTATTGTGGACCAAAGTCATTTATTTAACATAGTGACCCTTTTTTTCCATATAGTAACTTTTTAAAAATTTTAAGTTACACTATAGAGTTACTTTCTATTATAGTAACCGTTTTTTTTAATATAGTCACTCTTTCTTACATTAGTTTATCATGATGAAATTTTCAATTTGTGACACAATAACCTTTCTTTTCACATAGTCAAACTTTAGAATCTATATCTACTCATTTTTTATATCTATTTTTTTTATATAGTGACCCTTTTTTTCCATAAATCACATGAATTAGCATTAGGTCCACACTAATTTAGTGTGGACCAGGTCCATATAAGACTTTTACATTACTAAATGAGGCAAGATCTGTAATCAAGGAATTCTTCGAGCTTCCAGCAGAGGATAAAGAGAAGTATATCTCTTACGACCATAAGGATATATTCACATTGTATACAAGCAATTATAACTATTTTGCAGAAGAGCTTCACTTTTGGAGGGATGTCATAACACAACGATGCTTACCTGTTGATAAATGCGCCCCATACTGGCCTGACAAACCTGCTAAATACAGGTAAAATATTGTATGCGAATATGACAACTCAAAGTTTTGTCCACCCATAATAATATTATACGAGATAGTAATGTGCATCTATTTATTTCAGGGAGGTTATAGGAGAATTTACGACGAAGATGAATGAAGTGGGAATCGCACTCCTAGAGATGATTGCAGAGGGACTAGGGCTTGAACCTGATTACTTTGCGAAAACAGGACTAGGCGAAGTCGTAGACATGAATGTGAATCATTATCCTCCATGTCCGGACCCTACGCTAACTTTGGCAGCTGGAAGGCATAGGAACCGTAGTCTCATAACCATTGTTATGCAAGAGGATATTCCCGGGCTTCAATTTATCAAGGATGGAGAATGGATCCCTGTTGATCCCATTCCTGATGTTTTTGCAGTCAACTTGGGCAACGTCATGCTGGTAAAGACTAATTCACTTTAATTTGAATAACTATTATCTATGATTGAACAGGAGATAAAATAAGTTGTTGATTTTACATGAATAATTCGCAATTGATTGGATACTATACGAGACTTACGAGTGTGTGTGTTAATAAGCAAATTATGTTGGGGTTTAAGTGATTTCAGGCCATTTAAGTTTAGAGAATCAATACCATTAAGTTATTGAAGGTGTTTGTACATTATATGCAAACTTAAGGGGTACCTGATGAATTTTTGAAACTACAGGTATACCACATGAATTTCATAAAACCTCATTAATACCTAGTGAAAAATCAGTTAGAAAAAAGGTTGCCTGAATCTGAAACTAGATATCTAGCTATAATATGTTTCCTCAACATAAATATATGTTGCTATAATATACTTCCTATATAATATAAAGCCCCTAAACTTTTGAATTGAAACTTGTTAAACTGAACTAAGATGAACGTATATATTTCCCAATATGCAACCTCTAACCTTAAGGTTGGGGGTGTAAGGTTATGCCCAACTATGCCAGTTTAGTTTATTTTAGTTCGGCTCCATTATGTCCAGTTTAGTCTATGTAACACCCCGAATTTTTGACCCCCTCAAAAAAAGCCTAATTAAAACAAAAATAAGGAGGAAATTCGACTTGTTACAATTCAAAAATATATGGAAAGCCTCTGCATATACGAATAATGTAATTAAGTACAAAACAAGGATCACGGTTCGAAACAAAATACTTGAAATTCAAACGAATACTTTAACATAGTCAAACTTTTTTTTTTATTAGTAAGATAAATAACCTTTGGGCTGCCCTCGTACACACTTGGAAGGAGGAGGAATTGTAAGGGATTTGAAGCCCTCACCTTGAGGTCATGGGGTGCAATCCCCTCCAAGTGAGTCAAGGCAATCTTGGTTTAAAATATTCAAACTAAGTGAAACCAACTTCAAACTTTGCAGCAAAATAAAAAAAAACAAGGTACCGCATGATGAGAGCCCCATGACCTCTTTTTTAAAACATCAAAACATTGTCAAACTAATAATTCTCATAAGCCCAAATTTACCAGAATCTATACTAACATATTAAAAGGTGTTCCTTAACAAGTAATTGTGCCACGTGACACTATCCCTTAGAGTTTTGATTTCATGCACTCCACATACAATAAAGAAATTAGAGTTTTGAATCTGAAACTAGATATCTAGCTATAATAGGTTTCCTCAACATAAATATATGTTGCTATAATATACTTCCTATATAATATAAAGCCCCTAAACTTTTGAATTGAAACTTGTTAAACTGAACTAAGATGAACGTATATATTTCCCAATATTCAACCTCTAACCTTAAGGTTGGGGGTGTAAGGTTATGCCCAACTATGCCAGTTTAGTTTATTTTAGTTCGGCTCCATTATGTCCAGTTTAGTCTATGTAACACCCCGAATTTTTGACCCCCTCAAAAAAAGCCTAATTAAAACAAAAATAAGGAGGAAATTCGACTTGTTACAATTCAAAAATATATGGAAAGCCTCTGCATATACGAATAATGTAATTAAGTACAAAACAAGGATCACGGTTCGAAACAAAATACTTGAAATTCAAACGAATACTTTAACATAGTGAAACTTTTTTTTTATTAGTAAGATAAATAACCTTTGGGCTGCCCTCGTACACACTTGGAAGGAGGAGGAATTGTAAGGGATTTGAAGCCCTCACCTTGAGGTCATGGGGTGCAATCCCCTCCAAGTGAGTCAAGGCAATCTTGGTTTAAAATATTCAAACTAAGTGAAACCAACTTCAAACTTTGCAGCAAAATTAAAAAAAATAAGGTACCGCATGATGAGAGCCCCATGACCTCTTTTTTAAAACATCAAAACATTGTCAAACTAATAATTCTCATAAGCCCATTAAAAGGTGTTCCTCAACAAGTAATTGTGCCACGTGATACTATCCCTTAGAGTTTTGATTTCATACTCCACATACAATAAAGAAATTAGAATTAATATGCATGGTATAAGATTTGATCCCATGACCTCAAGTTTGTGTACTAATGTCTTAACCACTAAACCAAGTAATATTTAGTGTTATAATTTCAATGTAAAATACTAATAAATGAAATACATAAGTACCCGAAAAACTAGTTATTCATAATAATAAAGTTCATAACAAAACTATCTCAACGCACACCTAACCTAGCATGCATTGATTGAAGCCACCTAGGTACTTACAGTGACCGTTTATGATTATCATACTGCTCAACATAAAATAAAATCTTAAATGCATCGCAGCAGAATCACCATGTAAGGAAGCCATGATCAAACAACACAAGAAAGTACACGCTAGTGACTAGCTGAGCACATTACAAGCAGATATAACTTCAAATATAAATAACAATGAAAACAATTCAACATACATGACATAACTATAGGATGATCAACTTAACACAATTACACATAATTAATATGGTTTTGGAGTCCTCAGCTTTTCTCCCCCCTCTCAGCGAACGCTAAGGTGAATGCTTAGGCGATTCCGTTGACGCCATAGCTCGAGGGCGTGGAGCGAAGAAGAGTGCACAGAAGGCAAAGGCGAAGGCGACTGGCCCTTCATCTTCTCCGGTGAGAAAGACGAAATCAGTAGATGAAGTAACTGGAATTGATGCAATCAAAGTCCCCAGTCCTATTCAGGAGAAAGATTGTTCAGAGGATCTTGAAATTGAGGTTGAAAAAGTGACGCAGGCGATTCCCCGACTTCTTTGGAGGATAAAATCCGGCAAACAATGGAGACGGCGATCCTTTCAGATTAGGTTAAATGTGATGAAAAGTGGTAAAAAACCTGCAACAGCTCCGAGGCTCTCATGGGCGGATCATGTGGAGGCGGAATTGGTGAATCAAAATGGTAATCAGGTACGACCTAATAATGTTGTCACTATTAAATCTGACGATATTCAGGATGAAATAGAGTTCTGGTCCTCTGCTGTGGTGTGTTATGTGTTGGGTGCGAATCCGCCATTAATAGTGATGGAAGGTTATTTTAAAAGAATTTGGGGTAACCTGGGAATTGATAAGATTGGTTTATTTGGGAAGGGTGTTTTCATTGTTAGATTTAACTCAGTTGAGTCTTGTCTGAAAGTAACTACGGATGGATTCTAATTTTTCGACCAGAAGCCATTGATTACTCGCATTTGGGACCCTGATATGGAAATTGACAAATCAAATGTGAAATTAGTTCCAATTTGGATTAAAGTGCTTGGATTACCACTTAAATACTGGGGAGAGAAAAGCTTATTCAAGATCATGGGTCAAGTGGGGAGGGTTCTTAAAATGGAAAATGCCACAAAAAATAAAGAGAGACTGAATTTTGCGAGAGTGAAGGTAGAAGTGGGGTTACATCAAGAACTTCCTGAGGCTCTTTCATTTTGTAATGAGCATGGGGTTGTTATTGAGCAGAGATTGGAGTATGAATGGCGTCATGTTCAATGTGCTAGTTGCTCTGGTTTTGGACATGATACTGCAGTATGTAGGAAGAAGACAGGGAAGAAGACTTGGGTGCAAAAGAAGACAAGAACAACTGATGTGGAGGGTTTTACTGTGGTTAACAGTAGAGCAAGTTCTAGTAAGGAGCCAATAGTGGACACCCCAGTCCATCATACTTTCTTAGTCCTGGCTGGAACTGAAGATGAGCCTGAACAGATAGTTGCTTGTGTTACAATGACAGAGAATAATGATGCAGGGAGTAATGGTGCTGAGGAGGCAACAAGAGGATCAGGAGATGGGGTAAGTGTGCAGAATGATGCAATGGGTCAGGGGGTGCCTCCCCCTAAACCCAATGGATAGAATTTTGGCTTGGAACATAAGAGGCCTAAACAACAAGGCAAAGCAAAATGAGGTAAAAAAATTTATTGCCTCACACAATGTCAAGTTGTTTAGCCTCTTAGAAACGAGGGTGAAAACTCCTAACTTAGGCTCAATTTATCTCAATATTTTCCCTGGTTGGTGTTTTACCCATAATAATTGTATTCATAAGAATGGAAGAATTGTGATTGGTTGGTGTCCCATTGCTTTTACTGTTGATATTTTGCAAGTTCATAGTCAGTTTATTCATTGTGTTGTGAAGCCTAATAATGGTGAGAAGTTTAGGTGTACCTTTGTTTATGGCTTTAATGACATAAATAGTAGGGGAGAGCTTTGGAATGGTTTGAAACATATTGATATGAGCAGTAGTGGTCCTTGGATCTTGCTTGGTGACTTCAATGCTTTAAGTAGTGTTGAAGATAGAGTTGGGTCTATGGTGAGAATGGCTGAGATCAGACCTATGGTGGATTGTATAAATGTGTGTTAGTTGGTTGATGTTAAATCTTCAGGGAGATATTTTTCTTGGAGTAATAAACAGGAAGGGGATCAAAGGGTGTTTTCTAGGATTGATATGGTGCTTGCCAATCATGAGTGGATTGATAATTATGAGTTGGTAGAGGCTGCATTTCTTCCTGAGGGGAACTTTGATCACACCCATATTCTTCTGAAAGTTTACCCTGATGGTCAGCATAAGAATCCTTTTAGGTTCATGAATATGTGGTGTAACCACCAGGGTTTATTGGAGACTGTTAGGCAGGCTTGGGATATGAATGTTAATGGTTGTGCAATGTACAAGGTGATGAGGAAGCTGTCAGCTGTTAAAGTTGCTCTTAAAGAGTTGAACAAGGTGGGATTTGGATATGTGGTGGATGCTGTAATTAAAGCTCAACATGATCTTATGATTGTTCAGAAGCAAATGCATGAGAACATTGAAGATATAGAGCTGAGAACCAGGGAAAAAGAGGCTCAAGCTGTGTTGAGAAGAGCTAGGCTGAATCAACATACTATGATGCAACAAAAATCTAAGCTTAATTGGCTTAGATGTGGTGATGATAACTCCAAAATCTTCTATCAAGCTATAAAGGCTAGGAGATATCACAATAAGATTCATGCTATTAATGACATGACGGGTTCTTGGATTACTCAGAAGGAAAAGGTTAATGAAGCATTCCTTAATTTCTATACTGACCTGTTCTCTTACAAACCACAAAAACAAGAAGTTCTTTCCACTCTGATGAACAAAGGAAAGATGTTGTCTGCTGATCACATTAGGTTGTTGCAAATGGAGTACACTAGGGAGGATGTGAAGAGAGTGATGTTTAGTATACCTGATGAGAAGTCTCCTGGGGCTGATGGTTTTAATAGCAGATTCTACAAGCACTGCTGGAATATTGTTGGAGCTGAGGTTACATATGTCATTCTTGTTTTTTTTAAAACAAGGAAATTATTATAAGTGGTGAATGTCACATTCTTGACCTTGATTCCCAAAGTCAAGTGTCCTGAAAATGTCTCTGATTTCAGGCCCATTGCCTGTTGCAACACTCTCTATAAGTGCATCACTAAACTTATTAGTGAGAGGTTAAATAGTATACTTCCTGATATCATTTATGAGAGCCAAGGGGCTTTTGTTGCGGGTAGGAGTATCCTCCATAATGTGTTAATTTGTCGGGATTTGGTTAAAATGTATAACAAGAAGTCAAGACCCTGTTGTCTGTTGAAGCTTGATCTAAAAAAAGCATATGACACTGTTAGCTGGAGTTTTTTGAGGCAAATGTTAGAAGGGATTGGTTTCCCTCACTTTTATGTGGAGATGATTATGACCTGTGGCACTACTCTAAAATTTTCTTTATTGATAAATGGATCCCTGACTGATTTTTTTGGAGCTCAAAGGGGTTTGAGACAGGGTGACCCAATGTCCCCTCTTCTCTTTTTTCTTTGTATGGATTATCTGGATAGAACTCTCAAGTATGCTTGTGAACAAGAGGGTTTCAAATATCATGTGAAGTGTAAAGATCTGAAGCTCTCCCACCTTTGCTTTGCTGAAGATCTACTGTTGTTTTGTCATGGTGAGTTTAGATCAATTTATATTTTGCTTCAAGGCTTCCAAATATTTTCAAATGCAACTGGTTTGGAAGTAAATAAGATGAAATCAGAGGTATACTTTGCTGGAATGTTGGAGAGTGAAGTAAAAAGGGTTCCTGATGTCAGTGGTTTCTCCATTGGAAATCTCCCTTTCAAGTATCTTGGAGTGTCCATCTCCACCTTAAAGCTGAAGAAAAAAGACTGTCAACTCCTTATTAGCAAAATGGTTAACAAGATCAATATTTGGAGCTCTAGGAATCCCTCGTTTGCTCCCAGGGGTCAACTTATTAATGGTGTCCTCATGAGCATTCATGTATACTGGGGACAAATGTTCATCCTTCCTAAGAGTGTTCTAAAGGAGGTTAATAGCATTTGCAGGTGTTTTTTTATGGACTGGTTCTGCTAATAATACCAAACCTGGAGCTGTTGCATGGGATGACTTGTGTAAATCCAAAGGTGCAGGGGGGGCTGGGTTTTAGGAACATTCTTAAATGGAATGTTACTGCTGTGGGCAGACTAGCTTGGTGCATTGCTCAGAACAAGGAGAATTTGTGGGTTAAACGGGTTAACTCCATCTACATAAAAGGTGCAAACTGGAGCACTTATGAAGCTCCTTCTCATGCTAGTTGGGCATGGAAGTTTGTGTGTGCTGCTAAAAAAGAGCTAACTGTTCAGATGCAAAATGATCAATGGATTACCTGTGGCATCTTTCGCATAAAGAAGCATTACAAGACGATGATGGAGCGTGAACATCAACAACAATGGAGTGTTTGTGTTTGGAATAGATATAGTGTTCCAAAACACAGATTTATTTTGTGGCTTGCAGTGCAAGACAGACTTAAGACAAGGGTTAGACTGAAGAGTTTAAACTTATGTGATGATGATTGTTGCTTACTTTGTCATTCTCACCCTGAAAATAGACAACACCTTTTTTTATTGTCATTTTAGTAGCAGCTGTATGAAGAACTTGATGAAATGGCTTGGGATTAGATGGATGGGGGTTCTGTGATTCTGCAGATGGCTAAAATGCAGATATACAGGTTCAAAATTTAGGAAGTTTGTGATCGTAGCTACTGTGGCGGCTGTGGTATACATGATATGGAGGAATGGAAACAAGGCCCTTTGGGAAGATAGTGTTCATACTATAGACTATATTGTAAAGCAAATTAAATACATAGTGAAACATAGAATAATGCAGATTTTAAGTTCTAAAGTGAGGCAGGTTGATAGAAGTTGGCTTGAAGAGCTCTGATGTTTTGTTGGGTCTGTCCAGCTAGTGTGTAGTGGTAGGATGTTGTTTCTCTCTGTCAAATAGGTGTAAGTTTCTTTTGGTTCAATTTATCTCTTAATTACCAAAGAAAAAAAAATGGTTTTTCACCATATATCCGCCCACTTTTAAGAATTCACCTTGTATCACTCATTTTCTTAAAAGTACATTAAAATTCTCTTAATGACTAACGACGGGTAACTCTGTTAGTCATTAACCCTTTCTCAATAACCTTTAGTTAAACCTATTTGACCCTTTTATCTCTTTTCCTCCATAACTTTCCTTATCCTTTTTTCTCAATCCCCCCTCACCTTTCGGCCACCATCACCGGCCACCCCTATCCTTCTTTGACCCACCCCTATCTTCCCCCTACATCATCTCCACAACCCACCACCACCCAGTGCACCACAACCTAAGGAGGTGGAACTCGAGACTCAACTGAAGCAATCGCAGTATCAACCGCGTTAATGGTTTCCAAAGCGTCATTTACATTTCTCATTTCCCCATTTCTGCTTATATCTCTCTGTAAATATATATATTTATCTCTTTAATAATATTAGATACACAACAATTTGAGCAAACAGAAATCTCATGAATCTTCCAATTTTTGAGAAAACCTAGAACAAAAATAAAGATTCTCATTTCCATTGACGCGTAAATTCTCCAATAACCTCCTTGAAATAAATATTAGATACCTTATTCTCTATCCCTGAACCTAAGTAACTCACTTCCCTTCTCTCCCCCCATTAACACCATCACCAAGCTTATTCATTGTATACCATTATATGTGGCTTCCTTCTTCATTTTCTCTCTCCACTTCACGCTCTCCATCACCGTTACCTTTGATATTATTTACACCACGTCCACCACCCAACTCCCTCTCCTCTCACCATCACCATCACCATCACCATCACCATCTTCCAAATCTTCATTTTGTCTCCTACCACAACCACCACCAACCCATCTCCTCCCTCCTCTATCTCTCCCTCCCCATCTCCGTCCACGTCAAACTAGTGGGCCCCACTTTACCTCCTCCTCTGGCTCCACCCTCTTCTATTTCCTCTCCATGTCTTTCTCCTCCCACTCAAGTATTATTAAGATTGGACTTCACATTCGTCAAACTATTCCCAAATTTCTCGTTCTCCTCCAAAAACCAGTAAACAATTAGCCCACTAGGGTTAGAAAACCCTCTACGAAGCGCAACAGCTCCATTCAAGAACCAATCCTAAGACCTTTCTTATCCATCCAAATCAACCCAATTGAAGTCACACCCTTAGGTTTAGATGGGAACCAAAACAACCGAATACACGATAGTTTTTCGATGCTAGACATAACAACCAACCGATCATACTCATCGATCATATCATCAAGATCTTCCTCACTTATAATTCGCTTGGAGTACTAAAATATAAACTTTGCAGCTTTGGAGTTTCTGATTTTCAAGTTGTTTTCGTGTTTAACCCCAATAGCCATTTAAGAGAGAAAAGAAATAAATATAAAATTTAGTGGTTGTTTGGTATACATGTGGGAAGTTCCATTTCATAGGAAGTTATTTCCCTTATGTAATTCATAGGAAATAGACTAATGTGTTTGGTTGACATCAAGGACTTTGTACTTCCCATTAATTGATGTGGGAATTTTAGACGACCACGGAGGGGCTAGTGAACTTGCCCCCATTTTCCCACTTCCTGTCAACTTATCAACTGCCCAATTTATAAAATCATTGGAATTTCTATTGCCTACATAATTTCCTATATACCTAAAAATCACTTAGTAATCTGGGATTAATTTCCCATATATATTTTGTATAGGGGGTTTTTATTTTTGATTTAATTTTCCAAATCAAGTCAAACAATATCTATCACTTCGAATATGTGCTTTTCAACTTAGAATGATCACAAACGAGTTAAAGATCAACACCAACTTAATAAAAATTTACAGCAACTATAAACTTATCACAATGAACTTAAAATGTAGGAAAATTTGCCAGAAACAACGGTTTTTTCACCAAATACCCTTGACAAATAAATTTATTCACCAAATACCCTCACTTTTTTTAAAATTCATCAAATACCCCTGACATTTAAAAAAATTCACCAAATGCCCAAATGATTAACGGCGGTTAACACCGTTAGTCATTAACCCTAAAAAACCCTTAAAAAACCTTAATTAAACCCTTAAAACCCTAACTCTAAAAACCCTCAAAGCCCAAGTAGCCCTACCCACCCCTGACCCACCACCCCCCCACCACAACAACCCCGCCCCACCACCCCCTCCCGTCCCCCTTCGAAGCTCGCGCCTCCCTTCCCCTCCCCCCGCCGGAAAATCACTCCCCTCCCCCTTCGACGCGCCTCCCCACTCCCCCTTCCGCCGGAAAATCACTCCCCCTCCCCCCCCCTGGGCCGAGCCTCCCCCTCCCCCTCCCTCTCCCCCTCCCACGAAGCCCCCCCCCTCCCCGTACAAGGCGACGCAAGCTCCACCCTCCCCCTCACCCGTGCGAGCGGCGCAGCCTCCCCCTCCTCCACCGCAAAATCGTAATCCCGGAGCCCCCACCCCTTCGAACTCGGTCGATGACTCGGATTTCTTAAACGCTAATGGCGGATCTAGTGCAAGATCGAGTGAGGGAGGGGGGATGCGCCGGCGAGTGGGAGGAGGACTTGGCCGGCGAGTGGGATGCGCCACGAAGGGGGAAGCGCGGCGCATAGGGGGAGGGGGAGGGGAGGGGGCGGGGGGGAAGGGGCCTGCGTGGGGCTGTCGGGAGGGGGAGGGGGCTCGCGTGGCTCATTGCGGAAGGGGGAGGGGGTCGGGCCGGGGTTGGGTGGTGGGTCAAGGGGTCTAGGGCTTGGTGGGGGCCGGGGTTAGGTTAGGGAGAGAGAGAGTTAGGGTGTTTAGGGTTTACTTAGGGTTTAATTAGGGTTTAGTTAGGTTTAATTAGGGTTTTTTAGGTTAATTAGTTAATTAGTTAACGGAACACTAACGTCCGTTAGTCAAAAGGGCATTTTGGGTAATTTTTTTAAAAGTGAGGGGTATCTGGTGATTTTTTTCATAGGTCAGGGGTATCTGGTGAATTTTGAAAAAAGTGGGGGTATTTGGTGAATAAATTTATTTGTCAGGGGTATTTGGTGAAAAAACCGCAGAAACAACCTTTTATAAACAACTTTTTGTCAAAAACAACCTTTTAATTTTTTTTTGTCAAGACAAACCATAAAACTAAAAAACTTCGTCAGAAGAAATCTGATGACGTCATTCCGCAATTGACCAAGGATTTCCGGCGTTGACTCCATTTATGACCCATTCTTTAAAAAAATTTCACACCTTTTCCCTCCAATTTATCGGCACTCCAACTTTTTCCCTTCCCTGTTGCTTATCTCCTCTTCTATGCCAACAACCCTCATTCTTTACACAATCTGGTACAAAAGTTTTATAGACACAATGGAGGAAATGAGAAATTACCTTAAATTCGAATAGGTCACATAAAATTGAAATAGAATTAAGGTTAGATTTTCAGAGAAAAAGAAACAAGAAAGAAGGTGCTTATAGAGAGCACAAAGGGAGGGAAAATAGTTTGGAGTGTCAAAGAATTGGACAGAAATGGTGTGTGAGGGCTTTTTATTTCGATAATTAACGGAGTCAATGCCAGAAAGCCGTCTTGGTCAATATCGGAATGACGTTATCAGGTTTCTTTTGACAAAAATTCTTTGTTTTAAGATTTTTCTTGACAAGAAAAAAATTAAAAGGTTGTTTCTCACAAAAAGTTGATTGTAAAATGTTGTTTCTGCCAAATTTTCGTATGATTTATTTAGAATCATATTCTTAAGTATTAAAAGAATCACAAATTCTTGGAAGAGACGGTCACACGTTAGTCTTAATGTGAAACCTGCCTAAATCCAAGAGATATATGTTGTTCAAAAACGGACCACGTCTCACAAATACTCACGATAAATTTTTTGGCGAAGTAGTTAAGTATTTTAGCACAATAGTTTAGAGCTGTTAATCTATATGTAGACTTACATTATTTTTTAGTTAACATATCCATTACATTAGTTAGTGTTGTTCTGTAATTAGTTAAGATCTATTAAGCATTAATTAGTTTCCAATTTAAACGGCGAAATAACTTTTTCATAAATCTAAAATGTCAAATACAAAAGACAATCTGAAAAAAGAACTTAAAACAACTTAGCATTCGGAGTAATTATACCAATTTCAGTTTGGTTCTTGGAATTTGTTTTTTCAGTCTTCTTAAAATTACTTTTCTTCCTTACACTTCTTCTATTTAATTTGTTTTTGCATGATCCGAGTCTAAAATAACCGATGTAGTTGTACTTGATGAGCATTGTACTTCTATAATTGGTTTTGTAGTTAAGACTTTGGTTATACTTGCAGAAGTAGTTTTGTAGACTTCTTGCATTATCTTTCTTGCATCTTCATTATCTTGACTTTTGAGAATGAGATTGTAGAACTTTTTTGTGGTTTCATATCACCATGGGGTTACGTTGCTTGTAACTGCTCCATAGATTTCTCTATCCATTTCTCTTTTCCACACTTCGCTCTTTGCAAATTTAGTCCACGTTTTGCACATGTACCTATGTAGTATTGTTGTGATTGAACAAATAAGATGCGTTATAATCTGGTTTTTATGATATAACTAGTATACTTTAGCACATAACTATTATACTTCACCGCTTAACTAGTATACTTCACCGCTTAACTAATATACTTCAACACTTAACTAATTCATCCAGAAGCAATTTAAGGCTAGAATAACTAATAGATACAAGTGCTTAACTAATTCTAGTGTTGGTTGATGCACGCGCATGATGTCATAAAAAAAGTCAGGATATTATGTCCATTTATTTTTTTGATTGAAATATTTGATGCATATACCATTTTTAACTTGTTTAGAATGACAAGTTGAAATGAGAGAGAGTTTTTAAGTTGTTTTCTTTTGTAATTTTTTTCATTTCATTAGATCATATATTAAGGGTCATTTAATATTTTCAGAGGGGGGACAACATCTTCCTCCTCCCTTCCCTTATGTAATAGAGATCATTGTTATTAGAATCGCGATCCGGATTGTAGGATCGTACGATCCTACAATTCGGTTTTAGCAAAACGATCCAGATCGTCAGCAGAATCGCAAGGCTGGTAGAATCGCAGCAGAATCGGTCAGGATCGTAGCAGGATCGGTAGGATCGTATAGGATCGGAGTGGGATCGGACGATCCTGTTTTTCACTTAGATTGGTGCAGGATCGATCAGGATCGGTGTAGAATCGGTCAGGATTGGAAGATCCTACTTCTTAAATTGACCCCTAAAGCAACTAACTTTTTCTTTAAGCTCAATAAATGATAACCCAACTTCATACAGGCAAATATTTCTCTTCTCTAATCTTTTATGACTCTTGCGAAGCCATTTTAAATTTGAAATATCAATATTATGTGAGAAAAAACTAGGTATTTAGCATCAATATTGTTTGAAAAATGTGCATTTATGCATTTGGAAGCATTTTTGTTACTCTTTTTTGCAATTGGGTAGGATCTTACGATCCTACGATCCGATTATACCGATTCGACCCTACCCCCCTTACCGATCCAAAGTGGGATCCCGATCCTAACAACATTGATAGAGATATTAATATTCCAAATTATTAAAACTCTTCTAAACTACTCAAAAGCATTTAAATCAATGCCCTAAAATTATGAGGTTTTACTCAGTTGAGTTAGTGTATAATTATTTATTTCTTCTTTATGAACATCCTTCATGTTTATTTTGGGGGTTGTAGGTTGCTAGCAACGAAAAGCTTAAAAGTGGTGAACATCAGGTAGTCACAAATAAAAATGTTGCTCGAGAAAGTGCTGATGTATTCCTATGTCCAGCGGATGATTGCCTGATTGAACCTGCTAAAGGAATTACCAATGATGAGAACCCTCCACTCTACAGGAGTCTTCAGTATCATGAGCTACTTACAGCTCACAATCGAGGCCGTACGCTTAAATTAAACCCTGACCAGACCTTCAAGGATTTTCAGATATAATTAAGGTTAATAAAAATCTACGTTGGTTAAAGATTATCAAGGATCAGGCATACTTCATTCCGCATATGTGCTATGTTCGAACCCACGTCTTGCTGATTTTATTCATGTTATGATAATTTGTACTGTCCTATAATTTTTACTTGAATAAGTCTTGTACAATCATGGATTCATGTACCAATCGGCATTATATGTTATGTCGAAAACACATTACAGATTTCACATTCGGTCGTAGTGGTGGAATAAATTGTTATGTTGTCGTCATTTTTATGGTCATCATTGAGTTGTTCCTTTGTATTAAGAGCATGTCTGGTTAATTTTTTTTGGGTTCTAAGAAACGGAATCAACTATTGATTTCCATTCTCTTCTTGTTTGGTTCTGTTAGAATATACGAAAATATATTCTTGTATATTGTATTTTGTTAATATCTTTGGTGTATAATTAGTTTCCTATTTTATAGCCTAAATCATAGCCTAATGAGTTGGCTTAGGATTGTAATATATTGTGGTTGAGTTGAATGAGAAAACCTACGGAAAACATTACTTTCATGGTATCAAGTCTACGGTTTCTTTCACTTCTGCTGCCCCTAGCTGTTCTGTCTCTCCTATATCGTCTTCTACCTTGAGCATTCAGCCATGACTGAGTCCAAAACCTCCTCTTTTCACCCTGCACTCGCCGTTTCCACTATTAAAAATTTCATTCATGTGGTTCTTGAGATGGAGAATGTTCAAAATGGAACGTGCGCGGAACTCTTTAAAATTCATGCTTGGTCTCACCGAGTTATCCATCACATCATCAAACCGGCAGCTGATCAAGCACCGAAGGCTCCTTCTACAGATGATGAGAAAGAACTTTGGTCGACTCTTGACGCGACCGTTCTTCAGTGGATCTATTCGACTATTTCGAATGACCTCTTAACCACCATTATTGAACCGGATTCCACTGCTACGGCGGCGTGGGATCGTCTTCGCGATATTTTCCAAGATAATCCGAATTCCCGCGCCGTCACTCTCGAACATGGATGACTTCCCAAATGTTTCAGCATCCTGTCAAAAGCTCAAGAGTCATTTTGATCAGTTAAAGAATGTTGGAGAGCCGGTTTCGAATAGCAGACTTGTTCTACAACTTGTCTCGGGTCTCTCGGTGGCTTATAAGAATGTCGGGAAGTTAATACGTCAAAGCTCTCCTCTCCCTCCTTTCTACCAGGCTCGTTCAATGCTAACATTGGAAGAAGCCGGCTTGGCCAAAGAAGCAGCCACCGGGACGGCTGCGACAATGGTGGTAGCGTCCCCTAAGGAGTTGGATGACACTCCTTCTTCTCATGAAAACTCTGGTCACCACCGTGGCAAGAAACATCACAATCGGCATCATGGTGGTGGGAGAAAAGGTGGCCAGCAGCGCGGTGGCTTCGGCGCCGGCAAAGGTGGTCGTGGTGGCGGCCAGTCTGGCAGTGGGTCTAGCAGTCCTCACGGCTCGCAGCAGCAGCCATAGTCATGGCCGCCTTTTGGTTCGTGGCCTACGTTCCAACAGGCAAGAGCATGGAGTTGGCCTTGGGCCCTCCCTCCTTGTCCTTATCCTACAACATCTTGGGCCTGCCCCTCTTCTGGCCCATATACTCAGCAGCCAGGGATTCTTGGACCACGTCCACAACAGGCCTATGTTGGTACAACACCCTCTACCTATGCTCCTACGGATATTGAAGCGGGCATGCATACTATGTCTCTCACCCCGCCTGACTCAAACTGGTACATGGACACCGGTGCAACATCACATATGACCTCCACTAACGGTACGCTCTCATCTTATTTTACTTTGACCAATAAAATGGTATTACTGTTGGAAATCGCCATTCTATTTCGATTCGTGGTTACGGTCACACTACATTATTCATTGTGATATTTGGACATCTCCTGTGCTTAGTTCTTCGGGACATTGATATTATGTGCTTTTCTTGGATGATTTTACCAAATTTTTGTGGACTTTTCCCTTAGCTAAAAAGTCACAAATGTTTGATGTATTCTTAGCCTTCAAAGCTCATATTCGCACTCAATTTGAACGTGGCATTAAAACTGTTCAATGTGACAACGGGAGAGATTTGATAATAGTTCTTTTTGGTCATTTTGTAAGAGCCATGGCATGTCTTTCCGTCTCTCATGTCCCCATATTTCTTCACAAAATGGTAAAGCCGAAAGGAAAATTCGTTCTATCAATAATATCGTGCGCACTCTTCTTGCTCATGCCTCTATCCCTCCATCCTTTTGGCCACATGGTTTACAAATGGCTACCTATCCTCATAATATCTTGCCAAGTAAGCTTCTATCCCATTCCTCTCCTATGCAACTTTTATATCAAAAGAACCCTTCTTACTCTCATCTTCGAGTGTTTGGGTGCCTTTGTTACCCACTCTATCCTTCCACCACCATACATAAGTTGCAACCCCGCTCTACTCCGTGTGTGTTTTTGGGTTTTCCCCCAAATCATAGGGGCTACAAATGTTATGACCTTTCATCACATAAAATCATCATTTGTCGTCACGTGTTGTTTGAAGAGTCTGTTTTCCCTTTTGCTAAGTTGCATTCCCCAAATTCCACATCCTATGAATTTTTAGATGATGGCTTATCTCCTTACTTGGTTCATCATTTCACTCAGCCCACAAAATCCCCTCCCACTCCCACTGGTTTGGCCCAGCATGTCATTCCCACACCTCTAGCCCAGCGTGCTGCTACCGAAGCCCAGCACACTCCTAGCCTAGTCCCTAATGGGCAGGACACGCCTCCCTCTCCTATTTCTTCTCCTGGGCCTAGCAGCGTGTCCTGCTCTCCTTCTCCCCCCTCTAGCACGCCTATCTCAGGCCCATTAGTTGTGCTGCCCCACATTTCTCCCACTGGCCCATCTCATTTGCAGCCACCTTCCACCCAACCTTAACATATTGTGACCCACAGCCAAAGGGGGATTTTTCGCCCCAATCCCAAGTATAATTTACATACCACCGTGACGAAATCTCCCCTTCCTCGCACCCCTGCAGCTGCTTTACGTGACCCGAATTGGAAAATGGCCATGGATGATGAATTTAATGCTCTAATTAAAAATGAGACTTGGGAGTTAGTACCCCGTCCCCCTAATGTGAATGTTATTCGCTCTATGTGGATTTTTGCTCATAAAGAAAAAGCTAATGGTGAATATGAGAGGCATAAAGCCCGTCTTGTAGGTGATGGTAAAACTCAACAGGTTGGCATTGATTGTGGTGACACTTTCAGTCCGATTGTAAAACCGGCTACCATTCGCACTGTTCTCAGTCTCTCTCTCTCTCGAAGAAATGGCCTCTTCATCAGTTGGATGTTAAAAATGTTTTTCTTCATGGTGAACTCAAGGAAACAGTATACATGCATCAACCTATGGGTTTTCGAGATCCACATCATCCTGATCATGTCTACTTACTGAAAAAATCATTATATGGTCTTAAGCAGGCTCCGCGGGCTTGGTACAAAAGGTTTGCAGATTTTGTTGCTTTTATTGGTTTTCATAACAGCATCTCTGATAACTCATTGTTTATTTATCGTAAGGGCTCTAAGATGGCTTACCTCCTGTTATATGTGGACGATATCATACTCACCGCTTCATCTGATGCTCTTCGGCGCTCTATCATGTCTCATTTAAGCTCCGAATTTGCTATGAAGGATTTAGGTCCTTTACATTATTTCCTTGGCATTGATGTTACCCGTCACAAGGGTGGTTTGTTTCTCTCACAGCGCAAATATGCCGAGGACATTATTGATCGTGCTGGTATGACTCACTGTAAGCCTAGTTTGACTCTAGTTAACAGTAAACCGAAACTCAGTGCTAGTGCAGGTACTCCATATGATGATCCCACTCATTATCGTAGTCTTGCAGGGGCTCTTCAGTACCTCTTTTTTACACGGCCGGATATCTCATATGTTGTTCAACAAGTTTGCTTACATATGCATGACCCGAGGACCGAGCATATGCATTCTTTGAAACGCATTGTTCGTTATATTCAGGGCACTCTGGATCATGGCTTACATCTCTATCCATCCTCTTCTACCACCCTTATATCTTATACTGATGCTGATTGGGGTGGGTGTCCCGATACTCGTCGCTCTACCTCCGGGTATTGTGTGTTTGTGGGAGACAACTTTATTTCGTGGTCTTCTAAGCGCTAACCAACTCTCTCTAAGTCCAGTGCTGAGGCCGAATATCGAGGTGTAGCAAATGTTGTCGCAGAATCTTGCTGGATTCGGAACCTTCTTCTTGAGTTGTATTGTCCTGTGTCTGAAGCTACATTAGTTTATCGTGACAATGTTAGTGCCATCTATCTTTCCGGTAATCCAGTTCAACATTAGCGCACCAAGCACATCAAAATGGATATTCGTTTTGTTCGTGAAAAGGTAGCGTGTGGTCAGGTACGCGTGTTACATGTTCCGTCCCGATATCAGATTGCCGATATTTTCACCAAGGGTCTTCCTCTCATCTTATTTAAAGACTTCCGGGACAGTCTTAGCGTTCGTCCTCCTCTCGCTTCGACTGCGGGGGTGTGTTAGAATATATGAAAATATTTTCTTGTATATTGTATTTTGTTAATATCTTTGGTGTATAATTAGTTTCCTATTTTATTGCCTAAATCATAGCCTAATGAGTTGGCTTAGGATTGTAATATATTGTGGTTGAGTTGAATGAGAAAACCTACGGAAAACATTACTTTCAGGTTCAATATTCATTAATCCATTACCATTATTTGGTGGTAATGGACTCCCCCAATATGTTACATTTCCCTTCCCCTCAAGTAACAAAACCATTACTTTGTGGTAATAGTTACCATTCCCTTTCTGTTCCATAGCTTGAACCAAATACCCAATAAAAGTTGTAATTTTTGTTACCATTCTCCTCCTCGATTTGTTTTCATTCCTTTCCTTTCCATATCTTGAACCAAATGACCCCTAAGTGTTAGGCCAGGATTACAAGCCCAATATGGACTATAATGGTGTTCGAATATGTATGGAGTAAAGGAATCAAATTCGGAACATTGTCTATGTGTTGATCCCTGGGGTAGTCTGCATAGCACATGAAGTTTTTGGTTTCTAATGCTACTTTCTTTTTGGCAAATTTATCGGCTCGGCAAAATTCTGATTGTTTGTTTTGTCTTTTTATTTAGTTTCTTAATTAGATGAGGACAGAAATTAAGTAAATACTTCCTCCGTTTCGTTTTAAATGCAACAAAGGAATATTTTATATCTCACAAAAAATACCACTCTGTTGCATTTAAAACGAAACGGAGGAAGTATATAGGTTTTGGTACGTGATATGTATTCTTCTATCATTGTAAAAAAAATGATATCTTCTATAATTATTATATTGGGGGAAAGTATTATAATTTATTTTTTTGGTAACAAGAAACAATCTCTAATTCAGGATCCCATTTCTTGCTCTAATAGCTAAGTCATACGCCTGATGCACCTCATATCTGCCAACCATATATAGTTTACAGAACTCGAAACTATTATCTTTTGTCGTCTTTTAATCGCTTGAATGAGTTGTGCGGAGTCTGAAAGAACTTGTACTTCATTTATTCGCGACCTCTTTGCCTCGAGCAGTCCTTTGAGAAGAGCATACACTTCAATTTGAATTGAGACGATGTCATCACTCTCTCATTTCCCTCAAAGATCACATGTTCCCCCTTTGTTACCCTCCACCCTATGCCTGCTACCACACTCCTTTTTGCTCCTCTCTTCCATGCACCATCAATTTGAATTCGGCAGTAGTCTTGACTATTTGGGTTGGTTTCAAGATCCTGTGCTTTTGACCCATCCGATTGCTCATTATCTTCCTGATTGCCCTTTTGAGCTTGCACCCTGAATTGATCCTCTGCTAGATACCTTTGCACCTCATGCAAGATTTCTGTAGGATTTGGTTTGCAATTTCTATAGGCTATTCGATCCCTACTCATGCAATGAGTCTGATCTTCGTGCTTCCACATGTGCATATTTCATTTTACCAGAATACCCAATGAGGAACACTTTCATACCCTTTTAACGATTTCACAATCTCTGAAAAAGGTGACTCTCGATTTCTCTACCTTTGCTACACTTTCATACAAGAGATAGTTTCTTATCGAAGTATGAATTGGCCTTTATTGATCCTATATTTTTGTGCATGAGGAAAGCATACGCTTCCTTTGTACTAAACTCAACTTTTTGTCCCCAAGCCCATACATATTCATCCTCTATGTCACTCTAAGGAATATACGTTGGAAAAATTTTGAGCGCTGTTTGGGGATCAAACTTTTCCCATATGAGTTTGTTATTCCAAAAGTTAGTTCTGGGCTTCATAAGATTATTTACTGTATTTATCACTTCCCTTTCCAAATCAACCCCTTCTGTGAGTTTATATGGGTTCCCCCTTAAGCCATCTGTCTCCCATAATACTCGTACTACATCCATTGCCAATGATTCTCAAGAAACCCTGACTACATTCCCTGACAGCTCTGTACATTCCTCTGAAGCCCCAGGATGAAACATTTAGTTTCTTTCCCCTTAATGCCAGCGACACCGGGGACCCGCCGTCCTTAGCCCTCATCACTCTAGAAACCAATAGGTCTGGGTTGTTATGAATCCTCACTGCGTGTTTTGCAAGAAGAGATTTATTAAATAGACTGACATTTCTAATTCCTAGTCTTCCTCCACTCTTAGGAATTTCGATGATTTCTCTTCTCTTCCAGCAAATTGGCTTTGATGCTTGAAACTCCTCCAAAGGAATGCTGAAAAAATTACATTAATCTCATCAGCCACCGTCTTAGGCACAAGGAAGACAGACAGAATATGATTACATGACGATGTGAGAACTCCATTTATTAGGAGAATCTTGCCTGCATTCGACAGTGCCAAATGCTTCTAATCTCCAACCTTCTGTCGCATCTTTTCCAGTAATGGTCTGAACTTAGTGGAACATCTACCATCTATCTCAATGTTACATCCGAGATATTTTCCCAGGCTCTCCGCTGATGGTGTTCTTATGACGCTTCACATATATCATTTAAATCTAGAGGGGGGGTATTAGGGCGAATAAAGTTAGCGACTTATTGTAGTTAATAACCTCACCTGATATGCAATTGAATCTGTGCAGGAATTGCTTGATTGAAGAGCATGCCTGCGGGGATGCTTTGAAAAAAAATGAGAGAGTCATCAGTGAAAAATAAGTGAGAAACAGGTGGAGCATTCCTTGCAATACGCAGTCCTGCAACTTGATTCTCGTTTCTCCTTCCTTATCATTCGTGATAGTATTTCCATTACGAGTATGAACATATATGGGGATAATGGATCGCCTTGCCTCAAACCACAAGAGGGATGAAATTTATCCGACGGTTCACCGTTGATTAGGATTGAGTATGTAATTGTTGTAACGCATTGCATGATCCATCGCACGAACTTTGCAGGGAAATTCATACAACGTAGCATTCATTCGAGGAAATCCCAATCGCCCTTGTCATATGCTACATCAATCTTCCAGGATGCCAAATAATCAAGTCCTCTTGAATGGCGCTTTAATTTCATAATGAGTTCATGGGCAATCAATCAGCTATCTACTAATAGTCTACCAGGGACAAATGCATTTTGCGTGGGTGAGACAATCATTTCGATGATGGGCTTCAACCTATTCACTATGATTTTGGAAATGATCTTGTATGAGACATTGCATAGGCTGATTGGGTGAAACTGTCCCGCTTCTTCCTGTCTATCCACCTTAGCAATCAAGCATCTGTGTGAGTAATTCCATTCCTTCACAATATACCCGTTCCTGAAGAAATATCGGATTGCTTGATAGATGTCTTCTCCAACCACTTTCCAGAATTTTTGATAGAAGATAGCTGGTATTCCCTCTGGTCCAGGAGCTTTGAGACCACCCATTTGGAATAATGCAGATATGACTTCATCTTCAGTGACCTTTCGCTCAAGACTCTGCATCTGCAGGAACCTCAGGTACTACCTCCAAGATATCTTTAGGTGCTTGCCATGTATTATTTCAAGTTCCTTCATATTAGAAGATACCCACAAAGTGTTGCATTATGGTTTGGTGAATTTCCTCTCTGCTGGTTAGCCAGGACCCTTCCTTGTTCTTCAACATAAGAATTTCATTCCTTCTTCGTCTGGATTTAGCCTTCCTATAAAACCATCGGTTGTTTCAATCTTCTAATGCTAGGAATTTCCCTTTAGCCCTCTACGGCCAATAGGCATTTTGTATTTTTACTCTCCACATCTGATCATTTCTAATGCTAGTCTCCGCAATCTGCTATTCCTCCCTGTTAGTCTCCCCATTTTGCAAATTTAACTGGGCCGTTTCACACTTATGCACAACATCCTCTCATATCAGATTGTTCTCTGATTAAAATTTCTTGCACCATTTGAATAAATCAAACCTTAGTTTTAACTAGCTCTTGGATATACTGAAAGTTCAAGCATCAAGCATCCATTTTGATTGGGCTCCTTCTTTTTCTTATTTCTGGATTAGTGTATAGTAAAACAGGGCTATGATCCAACACTAATATTGAAATATTAATGGTTGTGGGATTGGGATGTAATCCAAGTCTGGGATGCATATACCCTGTCTAGTCTCTCATAAATTTGTGCATCCCCCTCCCTATTATTACACCATGTATAGTTGGGACCACGATATGGGATTTTAGTTAATACAGCACTAACTCTACATTGATTGAAACACTCCTGCCCTTTAGCATACGGCAGCCCTCCCAATATTTGTTCGGAAAACTCAATTTGGTTTAAATCTCCCATGACAAAATAGTTCTTCTCACTAAATCCTATATTATTCGTTACTGTCTCCCAACTTGTTCCCTAAGCTGATTATACGGAGACCTATACAACAACAGGAGTTTCAATTCATATTTCATACCATTATTTACATCAGCTACACTAGAAGCAAACAAGTTTTTATTAATACTACAAATTTACATGTTTTTCCTAATTGGGGAGTCAACAGTTCACTGAGCCACGGGTACCGACTGGACTTCTCGATGACATAAGAGTGAGGTATTGAAACCATAGGGTAGCAAGCTGGAAAAAAAGCTGTTAGACTTAAGTTCAAGTGAGGCAAGGGATTTAGGGAAGTCGAAGGAAGTGCGGCGAAAGGTAAAGGGCAAGAAAAATAAACCAGTGTGCCAATCACGGCTGGATAATGAATAGTGTAAAGTGTTCCTCCCTAAGAAGTCGGTAGGGAGGCCACCAAAACCAAAGATAGTGGTGGTACAAGCTCTAATGTGCGAGCGAAAACGCAAGTTGGAAGAGTAGGGACCGGAGTTCAGTGACTTTACCACTACAACAACTCGAGAGTTCAATGAATGGCTCTATGTTAAGCAATAAGAGTTTGAGGATATGATGAAGCGAGGTAAGTACAGTGAATCAAGCAATTCTGAGGCTTGTGAGACTGGGCCTAAACAGTCGAAGGAGAAGAAATGAAGATCATGGCATGGAATTGTAGGGGTTTAAATTCAACGGACTCCCCTACAGTTCCTTTATTGTGTTGGCTGGCCCGTAAATTTTCCCCTCAGGTTTTATTTTTTATGGAAAGGAAGGCGAAGTATGATCTTATGCATAAGATAACGACTTCCTTAGGATATCCGAATGCAGAAGCGGTGGATACAGTTGATATGGCAGGCGACTTTGCTTTATTTTGGCTTTCTAATATTTGTCTATCTATATGTAAACTCATGGGTTGGAACATTAGTAATTTATAAATAATAAGTACTAGAGGAACCTGTTTGAAGGGAATAATGCGAACCTAGAATGTCGATAGGTGCTTGAGGAGATAGTCGACCCGCTTCGTTTTCTTGCCAAAACACACGCCAATATTCGGGCCAGTTTACATAGCCAGTTGAAGGAAATTACCCTGATGAGGCCCACATAGAAGTTGGATCACTGAGGTTATGAAACTCGATCTTTGATGTAGCTGCCAGCCATACGGAGTACTGTTCCCCAGTATTAAACTCTTCGACTCCAGGTAGGCCTGCTGATTGAAGAAGAGGTACAGGCCAACAAGAACAAGAGTTCCAACAACAACAACTCTTTCAAGAAGAGTAATAACAACCCTTCTACCTCTAAAGGCAACGACATCAATGCTCTAGCTACTGACAAGAGGGGTTATCAAGGACTTCAAAGGACATTCACTCCTTTAGGTATGTCTCTAGAAGAAGCCTTCACTAGGCTTCATGTAAAGGGAGTGCTTCAACCCCTTGGCCCTACTCCGGATCCTACTCCTAAGAAGAGATCCATTTGATGGAATCCTAATTCCTACTGCAAGTACCACCAAGGAAATGGGCATCTGACATCACAATGCTGGACTTTGAAGCATCATCTGCAGGATATGGTTGAAGACGGTCGATTACCAATTCCGCCTACAGCAAAAGTCACCAATAGCGGCAACCCTTTGGGAAATGCCTAAAAAATGCAGGGGGCTTAGTCATTTAGCGTTGGTTTTCTAGGTTGAGACGGAGAGTCCCTCCCCTAGCTCCTTCATTTCCCTTCATGTCAAGTCTATGTCATTTAGGTTTTTATTTCTAATAAGCCTTGTTCTATTTATTTCTAATTAATAAAATAATTGCATTTGCATTTTTATTTTCATTAGCCTTCCATCATTTTATTTATGCTTCTAACTCAATGATGAAACTCAAACCACCTAATGAACTTGACTAATAATAATAAAAAAAAATGAGAAAAATGAAAAAAGAGGACATACTTTGGATAAGGAGTTATTCCCTCTTCCTCCATCACCTTCCATAAGCCATCATCTTCAAATAGTCTTTCAATTCAGAGCTCCACATATACCTTCAAACCTTCCAATACCCTAAACCAATAGCTTGTGTGCAAGCCTCACTACACTACATAAAAAAGATCAATGCCAGGCAAAAATAAAAAATAGTAATAAAAATTTAAAGTGCGAAAAAAAAGCAAAAGCAAAAGAAACGCACAAAAAGTAAAAAAAAATAGCCAAAGGCAAAGAAATAAAAAGTCAAGCTAGGGGGCTTGTACACGAGTTCTACCCCTCATTTAAATCCCTTCGATTCATCAAACCTTTAATCCATATAACCCAAATCCACGATCCTTACATTAGCCTAACCAATTCAACATTCCTCAAGTCTTAAACCCTTCAGCCTTTCATCAACCCTAACTCCTTTTTCAAGGTATGTCCAAGCCCACTAGGTTGAAAACCTGAAAGGGTGGCCTAGGCAAAAGTTAGGGCACAAAAAAAAAAATTGGATCGAGAACTACGAATGGTCTGATTCCGCAAGGATACGTAGGAATCCTCATCTCGAGGTCCGACCGCTTGAATAAAATAAATTAGTCAAGGTCTAATGATTTGATTTTTTAGAGTTCAGGAGCATGTTCTTTCTAGATCCCGACATAGACTCGTGAAAGCCTTTTCCCACCTACATTTATATGAGTCACAAATTCAAACTTTTTTTTATTTTTCAATCCAAGCTTTCCTTATCCCTGAAGGACTCTCCGATAATTCCATGGTTTCTGGCGATATCTGACTTTGCCTATATCAACTTCCCAAAGAAGAATCCCCAGCAATAACTTTCAACGTTCAAGACAGATCAACTACATTTCAATATCAGATCGAGTACGTTTCAATTAAGGCACAAGCCTAATTCAGGTAAGCTCACCCAAAGTGGGGGCTTTCTATAGGTGGTGGTTCCTCCGATTCAAATCAAACTCCCGAAAAGTTGTAATCTGCGGACCTCGTTTACGGACCGCGATTATTTACTAAAAACGATTTTCGAAAATCATTCTATTCATTTCATTCTATCATTCTACATATCCACATCCTCTAGCCTTGCAAAATCCTGACCTTGCATTGCAGCCTGCAAAACCCTGACCTTGCATTGTATTTCATACGTTCTAGTCTTGCATAACCCTGACCTTGCATGACGTGTCATCCCTAAGCTTTGCATAACCTTAATCCTTACATAGCGTCTCATGCATCCTTAGAGAGTCTAAGTTTGCATTATTGCATCATTATGTGCTTATCTGAGTTGTTTGCACCTATATGCTCACATCTTCTCCTGCAGGTAATCAGATTGCTTGTAGTTATTGTCCTGCATACTAACTTTATTTTGCAGAGACCGGTGTATATAGATCACTTCTAAAGTGCAGAGCGTTTAGTATCGTTCGCCGTCCCGACACCGTATACTTTAACTATCGATTTCCTGAACCTCAGTCAAAGTGGGGGCTTCTCTAGACACATAATCGTGTCTCCCCATTTAAGGATCCGATGATGAAACATACTGTGGTCTTAATTGGTCCGACCCAAGGACAGAGCAATCTGAAAAGCCATTTAAAACATTTCGATAAGTGTCAAAGTCCTATGATAAAGCCCAATTAATTATTCATGATAATTAATTATATTTGAGCCCAATTCTTTGAAAAGGCCAATTAATTGATAATTAATTGATTTATTTTAATAAATAAATATTTTCAAAAGATATTTTTTATAAGTTAAACTCAGATTTAATCCTGTAAAATCGGATATCCGTAGTTAAAAGATAAAAGAAATTCTTTTAGAGCACGTTTTTATAAAAAGAACTGTCAAAACGTGTCAAAAACTAGCTCTCCGCTAAACGCAGCTGCTTGCGCTGAACGCAGCTGCTTGCACCGAACGCACGTGTCCTGACACGTGGGCTTCCACGTAAGCTGCGCCTAGCGCACAGCCTGTGTCAAGCGCACCAGAACTGCCACGTAGACTTCTGTTTCATGTAGAGTTCTACGTCCAGCGCAGTTCTCTGCTTGAGACGCGGATTTTCTTTCTTATCTTTTTCAAAATGCGTACCACGTGTATGCTTTTTACTGGTCATGCCGCGTCATGCGCTTGACACGTTAGCTGCGCTGCAGTGTCGTTTTCCCTATAAATAGGCCTGATTTTCGTACAGATTAAAGAACGGATTTTTTCACTATAACACACTTCGAACTCGACGAATACTTACGAATTCTCTCTACTAACTACAAATCTCCCTATAAAACTCATACCTTTCAAACACAAACACATTCAATATACATACTTACATACATTCAGATTTTCAGGCTTCACGATTGCTCGTCCCGAAGGTTGTCAATCTCTCAAACCTAAGCCACGGTATAATCCTGAGGGTCCTTAAATAAATCATTTTTATATTGAAGTTACTAACAGGTTTCTTTCCTGATGTTGATCTTTAATGTTAAATCGCTCTACTGTATATTCTAAACCTTTTTCTTTATTTATTTTCATACATTATTATATGTTTGCCTGATCATTCTATGCATATTATATGATTATCCTACTTTTAGCTTTTATCACCCACATGTTATTCTTGCTAAACAAGACCTAAAGAACTGTTCTAATATTAATCAGATTAATTTGGACAACTTGCTAGGTTCCCTGTAATACTCATAGCATAATAACTTGTCACTAAAAATTAGTCTTTTTTTGTGTTTCTCGAACCAATTTAGACTAAATATTTTTAGGGCGCTTTAAACGTTATTTGATTATTTTTTGACATAAAATCTGTAATGAATCGATATTTAGTACAGGCCACCTTTGGACGAATGTGGTTCATTATGACTATATTCGTACCCTCACCCCCGAACTCAATCTTTGGTTCATTTTGACCATCTATGGAGTCAGGACGGGGAAATCTACATTGGATAATTTGTCCCTACGGTTTTCCCATATCCAATTAGGCTTATGATTCTTCCTAAAAAGAATTGTTGGCGACTTCTTTCAAAACATTTTCAATAAAACCTTTATAGTGGGGTAGTCAAATCTAATACGCGTTCATCCCGCGTAGGCGAAATAAAAACATGCCTACAATTTGGCGACTCCACTGGGGAGGATTTTAAAAAAATTAATTTTTTTAAATAAGTGGGTGAAACTTGAAAAATACGATTCATTCTTATTTTTATGCCTTAAAATAATATACAGTTTTGCATATGCATGGCTACTGTTTACCCACCATAAGGACAATTTACCTTGCCTCATTAGCACATGTTCTATGTGTGAGGTCACCCCGGGGGGGTTTGGGCTTTGTCCTTCCAAAAAGCTTCCTGAGCGATAGTGTTGGATCTTAGTTATAAGCAAACCTACCCAACCATGGCATTGTTCTCTTGCTCCTGACTTGAGACTGGAGTGCGTCTTACACGTGGCCATCTCTTTAAGCAGGGGTACGAAGCGTGGGATCAACCTGTTAGTCATGGACCCTTTTCAGACTTAACCTAAACCTGACCAATAGTTTCAAACATAGAACTGGACTTTAGGTTGGAACTTTTGCATCCATGTTATATGACATTTGTCTGTGATGGCAATTCTTGCCTGTTATTATCCTGTCAATTTGTCATTATTATGCATCGTTCCTAAAATCGCGTCTAACAAACAAAAAAATTCGTCACTCGGTCAATTCGTCGCCTAAATCCCCAAAAAACGTGTCGGGGAGTAGTGCGCCAAGCGCATTAAGCTGCGCTTGGCGCACCACTCCTGCACCAGACGCACGGCTGTGCGCCGTGCGCAGCAATGTTGCGCGACACGCAGTCTGTGCATCGCATGCTTTTTGTCAATTTAGCCGTCGTAATTGTCGATCCTATGTTCAGTCCTATGTTTGTCTGTCTACATTCGCGTAAAAAAAAATTGGTCATTTTAGGAATCCCCCCCAGTTCAAAAAACTCAGTCTTTTCATGCAAGGTCGAGTCTGTCCTAATAAGTGCATCTAGAAAAATGGTCATTGTAGAGTTAGAGTTGTCAAACACGTCAGCTACCTCTTCCCATTTCATCCCTGCTATCCCTGTCAATCCTACCTTACCATATTCAACCAATTTCAAAAAACTTACATTTTTCAAAATCAATCCTACACCATATTCTATTCTACTCTTTTCGAAAACATTTACTAATCATCATAATACCACAACATGTCAAAAAAAAAATATTTCAAAATCAATCCACCATCTTTTCCTAACAAAAGATAAAAACAATGGGCTCTTTTCAAAAACGAATTTCGAAAATTCTATGCCCAGTCCAAGCACCTTCAATTCAATCCAATCCAATCGACCCAATTCACTTGCATTCATTCTAGGCCCATATGCATTAGAGTCCATTTTGCATTCATATAGGGTCCATCTAATTCGAGTCCATGCATTCATATTAAGCCCGCTAGCATTAGAGTCCATCTTAGGCCCATATAAGTCTAGCTCCTGTCATAACCTAGGCCAATTTGCATCTTTATGTGAACCCTAGTCTATGTCGATCCCAGTCCAAGTCGAATCCAACTCTATTCCAATCCAACGTCAAGCCCATGTGCATTTTCAAGTCCAATTCCAAACCAATATAGGACTAAGTCCAAAATTAGGTCCATATAAGGCTCAACTCATTTACTAAGTCTAATCCAGTCCAATTCCAAACCCGTATAGGACGAAGTCCAAACCATTAAGCCTAGCGAAGCTAGCATCCCTTTAAGACCATAACGGCACCCCTTGACTTAGCTAAGCTAGTCATCCCTGTAAGACCCTAACGGCACCTCTTGACTTAGCTAAGCCAGTCATCCCTGTAAGACCCTAACGGCACCCCTTGACTTAGCTAAGCTACGCATCCCTGTAAGATCATAACGGCACCCCTTGACTTAGCTAAGCTAGTCATCCCTGTAAGACCCTAACGGCACCCCTTGACTTAGCTAAGCTAGTCATCCCTGTAAGACCCTAACGGCACCCTTTGACTTAGCTAAGCTAGTCATCCCTGTAAGACCCTAACGGCACCCCTTAACTTAGCTAAGCTGGTCATCCCTGTAAGATCATAACGGCACCCCTTTGACCTAGCGAAGCTAGTAACCTAAAAGACCATAAAGGCACCCTCCGAGTTTAGCGAAGCTACTCCTATCTTACATCTATAGCAACCCCAAATCATCAAGTCTGGTGAAGCCAATTCCTTCCTAAGTCTAGCGAAGCTAGCATAGGCAATCCTTTTTAGTCTAGTCTATTTGCAAAGTCTAGTCCAGTCTGCTTGTATAGTCCAGTCCAATCCAGTCCTGCCCATATTTGCATATGCATATAGTTAGGCCCATGTGACCATAATCATACCCATTTCTAATCATTTCCCGTTTCCATTTCACCTTCCATTTTTCATCCCCTCATTTTCATTTCTCATCTCTCATTTCCAATTCTCCGTCCCTCATTTCTATTTCTCATTTCGAAAGCATCATTTCTAAAAATTCACGAGGTCCATTTTCGATTTCTGTTCAGGACGGATCGTGAGATTATAACTTGGGAACGCCCGACAGAGAGGATACAAGGTCAACCTACTCCTAGACTCGTTAAACGCATCCTCACATTTTCAGACGAATCCTCCAACTCTACTGAATCATCATCTGAAATGGGGAACACTAATGAACAGCTCAGTGCCATTATGGCCCAACTTCAACTGATGAACTCACGTCTTGAGGAACAAGATAAAGAGATTAAGGCATTGAGGGAGAAGCTAACTGAAGAAGACGAGCAAGGCGACACTCCACCACCAATCAAAACCAACACAAATTTGAGGTTTGAAAAACTCAAGCAATTAATCCAGTCAATTCCTGCACTCGAGAGTCAGGCTCGTGGCCATGACATCATTGATCCTGAACTAAGGGACAAGCTCCCTAAGAAGGTAACACTGGGTGACCTCCCAAAATTCAAAGGGGTCGAAGACCCAAATGATCATCCGAGAGCTTTTTCCATCTCTATGGCTCTCAAGGGCATGAGCAAGGACATGTTTGCTTATGTCTTTCCTTTAACCTTGGATGCACATCCATCCAAGTGGTTCAGATCACTAAATAAAGCCAAGCTAAATAAGTGGGACTACATCAGAGAAGAGTTCCAATAATACACCTACAATACTCAGGTTCCCATTGGCCTTCGTGAGTTGGAATTAACTAAACAGAATTCCAACGAAGATTTTGTCACCTTCCTTAACATATGGAGGGAAAAGGCTGCACAAATGACTAACAGGCCATCCCAAGAGGATCAAGTCCAATTGGTGATCTGTAACCTGCAGCCGAATTATGGGGATCATATTAAGTTCCAACCCATAGAGTCTTTCACGAAGCTCTATAAGGTAGGCCTGCTGATTGAAGAAGAGGTATAGGCCAACAAGAACAAGAGTTCCAACAACAACTCTTTCAAGAAGAGTAATAACAACCCTTCTACCTCTAAAGGCAACGACATCAATGCTCTAACTACTGACAAGAGTGGTTATCAAGGACTTCAAAGGACATTCACTCCTTTAGGCATGTCCCTTGGCCCTACTCCGGACCCTGCTCCTGAGAAGAGATCCAATAGATGGAATCCTAATTTCTACTGCAAGTACCATCAAGGAAATGGGCATCTGACATCACAATGCTGGACTTTGAAGCATCATCTGCAGGATATGGTTGAAGACGGTAGATTACCAATTCCGCCTGTAGCAAAAGTCAGCAATAGCGGCAACCCCTTGGGAAATGCCTAAATAATGTAGGGGGCCTAGTCATTTAGCGTTGGTTTTCTAGGTTGAGTCGGAGAGTCCCTCCCCTAGCTCCTTCATTTCCTTTCCTATCAAGTCTATGTCATTTAGGTTTTTATTTCTAATATGCCTTGTTCTATTTATTTCTAATTAATAAAATAATTGCATTTGCATTTTCATTTCATTGGCCTTCCATCATTTTATTGATGCTTCTAACTCAATGATGAAACTCAGACCACCTAATGAACTTGACTAATAATAATAATAATAAAAGATCTGAAATAAAAAATAAAAAAAAAAGAGAAAAATGAAAAAGAGAACATTTGGATAAGGAGTTATTCCCTCTTCCTCCATCACCTTCCATAAGCCATCATCTTCAAATAGCCTTTCAATTCAAAGCTCTACATATACCTTCAACCTTCCAATACCCTAAACCAATTGCTTGTGTGTAAGCCTCACTACACTACATAAAAAAGATCAATGCTAGCCAGAAAATAAAAAATAGTAAAAAAAATTCAAAGTGCGAAAGGCAAATAAATAAAATGTCAAGCTAGGGGGCTTGCACACGAGTTCTACCCCTCATTCAAATCCCTTCGATTCATCGATCAAACCATTAATCCATATAACCTAAATCCATGATCCTTACATTAGCCTAACCAATTCAACATTCCTCAAGCCTTAAACCCTTCTGCCTTTCATCAACCCTAACTCCTTTTTCAAGGTATGTCCAAGCCCGCTAGGTTGAAAACCCGAAAGGGCGACCTAGGCAAAAGTTAGGGCACAAAAAAAAATTCGAATCAAGAACTACGAATGGTCTGATTCTGCAAGGATACGTAGGAATCCTCATCTCGAGGTCCGATCGCTTCAATAAAATAAATTAGTCAAGGTCTAGTATTGCATAATTCTGATCTTGCATGACGTGTCATCCCTTAGCTTTGCATAACCTTAATCCTTGCATAGTATCTCATGCATCGTTAGAGAGTCTAAGTTTGCATTATTGCATCATTATGTGCTTATCTGAGTTGTTTGCAACTATATGCTAACATTTTCTCCTGCAGGTAATCAGAATGCTTGTAGTTATTGTCCTGCATACTAACTTTGTTTTGCAGAGACCGATGTATATAGATCAGTTCTAAACTGCAGAGCGTTTATAATCATTCTCCGTCCCGACACCATATACTTTGACTGTCAGTTTCCTGAACCTCAGTCAAAGTGGGGGCTTCTGTAGACACATAATCGTGTCTCTGCATTTAAGAATCCGATGATGAAATATACCGCGGTCATAATTGGTCCGACCCAAGGACAGAGCAATCAAAAAAGCCATTCAAAACCATTTCGAAAAGTGTTAAAGTTATGTTAAAGCCCAATTAATTATTCATGATAATTAATTGTATTTGAGCCCAATTCTTTGAAAAGCCCAATTAATTGATAATTAATTGATTTATTCTAATAAATAAATATTTTCAAAAGATATTTTTATAAGTTAAAATCAGATTTTATCCCGTAAAATCGGATATCCGTAGTTAAAAGATAAAAGAAAATCTCTTAGAACGCGTTTTTATCAAAAAACTGTCAAAACGTGTCAAAAACTAGCTCTGCACTGAACACAGCTACTTGCGCCGAGCGCAAGGCCTGCGCCGAGCGCACGTGTCTTGACACGTCGGCTTCCACGTAAGCTACGCCTAGCGGACAACCTGTGTCATGCGCACCAGAACTACCACGTAGACTTCTGTTTCATGTAGAGTCCTGCGTCAAGCGCAGATCTCTACTTGAGACGCGTATTTTCTTTCTTATCTTTTTCAAAATGCGTAACACGTGTATGATTTTTATTGGTCATGCTGCGTCATGCGCTTGACAAGTCAGCTACACCAGGCGCGGCTGGCGCGTGAGGCGCAGTGTTGTTTTCCCTATAAATAGGCCTGATTTCTGTAAAGATTAAAGAACGGATTTTTTCACATTAACACACTTCGAATTCGACGAATACTTTACGAATTCTCTCTACGAACTACAAAATCTCCCTACAAAACTCATACCTTTCAAACACAAACACATTCAATCTACATACTTACATACATTCAGATTTTCAGGCTTCACGATTGCTCGTCCCGAAGGTTGTCAATCTCTCAGACCCAAGCCATGGTATAATCCTGAGGGTCCTTAAATAAATCATTTTTATATTGAAGTTACTAACAGTTTTCTTTCCTGATGTAGATCTTTAATGTAAAATCGCTCAGCTCTAAACCTTTTTTCTTTTTCGTTATTTATTTTAATACATTATTATATGTTTGCCTGATCATTCTATAATCAGATTAATTTGGACAACTTGCTAGGTTCCCTGTAATACTGATTGCATAATAACGTGTCACTAAAAATTAGTCTTTTTATGTGTTTCTTGAACCAATTTAGAATAAATATTTTTAGGGTGCTTAAAAAGTTATTTGATTATTTTTTGGCATCAAATCTGTAATGAATCGATATTTAGTTGAGGCCAACTTTGGGCGAATGTGGTTCATTATGACTATATTTGTACCCTCACCCCCGAACTCAATCTTTGGTTCATTTTGACCATCTATTGAGTCAGGATGGGGAAATCTACATTGGATAATTTGTCCCTACGATTTTCCCATTCTTCCTAAAAAGAATTGTTGGCGACTTCTTTCAAAACATTTTCAATAAAACCTTTATAGTGGGGTAGTCAAATCTAATACTCGCTCATCTCGCGTAGGCGAAATAAAAACACGCCTACAGGGCCTAATAGTTACACCCCGTGGTATACTAGCAGAACAATTCATGCCTCGCCAGATTATGATAAAGACCCAAATTACCGATGGATTCTAAATGTAGTAATAATAATAGTAGTAGTAATAATAATAAGAATAAGAATAGTAACAACAATAACAACGACGACGATGTCGCAGCAACAACAACAACAACAACAACAACAACAACAACAACAACAACAACAACAACAACAACAACAACAACAACAACAACAACAACAACAACAACAACAGCAACAACAACAACAACAACAAGAACAACAACAACAACAACAACCACAATAATAATAATAATTAAAATAACAACAACCACCACTAATAGAAGAGTGATTACAACATTAAATTATCACTCTTACGTGAGTTCAACATTTGACCCGCCAGACTTCGATAGATGGATCAACCTATTCACTTACCTGATGCATAGTGTGGGGATAGTAACTTGGAACATATTTCCGCAAATTCGAACATGCACCCATGTGCATGTAAAGGATGGTGCACCCTTTGCTAAACGATGTAGTTTTAATATTTTACGAGTCCATGATTAATTATTAGATCATCAGGTTGAACTCCCACAACTATTCCAGGCATTGTGTGAGTAATTGAACCAAGGTTTTATATTCCTCACCAAATTTTCACTTTTTTTCCCATAAAACATTCTCTAACGTAAACCTCCCTTTGTATGAAATAATTCTAAATCCTTGATACTTTACCATTCTGAATCCTACGGACTAATAATTGAAGAAAAGTAATATAATTTTTTGTGGCAAATCGTCGTTATCAATTAAAGCGACAAAAAATAATTGGCTATAGTGTACCCACTAGTAGAAAAATGATAATTTGCGTCTCTCTATTTACATCGAACGAAATAACGACTGACGCAAATGTTTAGGAACGGACGATTTGCGTCGGATCGTAGTCTAAATCCGACGCAAATAACCAATGAAAATGAGTAAAATGAAGATTTGCGTCGGACGTGCACAAAGGTGCGACGCAGATGATTAAAGCCCAAGGATTTAGATTCAACATTGTGCGTCGGATGCGCACCTAGATACGACGCAGATGATTATAGCCCAATTTGGATCCAACAATGTGCGTCGGACTTGATTTGGAGTACGACGCAGATGAGCCCGATTGTAAATGCGCGCTTCTTCCTTTTTATTTACTCAGGGTTATAAACCCTACCAACTTATTCCTTCCACAGCTGTCACTCCTCTCTCTCTCCCTCTCTCTCCTTCTCTCTTTCCCTCTCCTCCCTCAACAATGCCCGCTTACCCGCGTTGAAAACTAAGAAAAATCCAATCAATTTTCAGCTGTGGTTTATGTTGGTTTTTTATTAACCGATTGTTTTTTCTATGGATCAGATCGTTGGAGGCAAGTATAAGCTCGGTCGTAAGATCGGTAGTGGTTTTGTTTTTTGTTTGAGGTTTTGTTGATCTTTCTTCCTTCAAATACTGAATTCATCTCAATTAAATTCATCGGGATCTCGTGGTGTTTCGTCCTTTCATCTCACTCCCAGATCTAGTGAGTGTGTTTTTTTTGGCTGGCTTTCATTGGAGTTTTTATGATGTGGGTTTGCTTTTTTTTTTCTGATTGATTTCAGTTTTTTGCAGTTTTTGTATTATTTTATTTATTTTGTGTTGTCTGTTGGATCTGATCAGAAAAAAGGGCCAAAATCTGGGTTGCTTCAATTTAAGTATACCGAGGAAGAAAGACGTGGAGACGATGAAGGATGGGTTGATTCAACCCTGATGCTGCAGTTGAGGAAGAAGACGATGCAGAGGAGCCTGAAATAAAAATGAAGGGTGATTCTTCATCAAATGCTGAAGTTCATCAAATGCCGAACCAGGTGACGTGAAGTATGGGTTTGATTGTTTAATTTTAGTTTTAATTTAATCAAATATGTATAGAAGTTGTAATTGAAGCAATAATGGAACTAATATAATTTATGTGGAGTTGTATGATCTGCAAAGGAAATTGGATTGTTGATGTTTGATTCTTTTTTTTTTTAATAAAAATTGCCTCATTTGCGTCGCACGTAGTTAATCATGCGACGCAGATTTCTTTTTTTTTTAAAATAAAAATTTCTTCATGTGCGTCGCACATACTTAAAGATGCGACGCAGATTTCCCTTTTTTGAAATAAAAATTGCTTGAATTGCGTCGCACATAGATGAACATGCGACGCAAATGGCTTAATATATGCGTCGAGTCCTCATACGACGCAGATCATCTCTCCTTAATCTGTGTCGAGGCCTGTGCCGTCGGACCCATGTCCGACGCAAATGGGCGCCTCGCATCCGACGCAAATCATCGATTCTGTACTAGTGACCCTACATTGTCGAGTTGTAGTTGTATTACCTGATTTTGTATGGTGGAGAGGAGAAGGTAGTTGTGAACCACATTTTGACAATCGTTATGAAGCATATTCTCGATTTAAAAAAATCTCTTGTCTATTTGATTGAATAAAGACTAGAAGGAGCCATTGCCCTAAGCCATAGGTCCATGCAAAAGGATACTTAAGATAAAAAAAAAGAAAAAAGATGTTAGAGAGAGAAAAAAAGCGATTTTCAGAAAACCCTAGGAAAAACCCCCAATTCAATTTTCTCCAAATCTCCTCCCCCGGTCTAATTCTGTACGCCATGTTTGCAATAATCACCCTTCCTGCTACTTTTCGAGTGTCATTGAAGAGTCTGATTGTGGTTTTGCTGGATAGTACAACACTAATTAGCGTTGTTAGCTTTTCGATTCATTTTCCCCCAAATCAATTTTATAGCTTTCAAGCTAGAAAATCATTGCTCCTAGTGAATCAGAGTAATAAAGTTCTTTTTATGCGTGCTTTTCTCCCTAATCCTATGTCTAGAGCCTCTCAAAAAGCATTAAATTGGATTAGGGGTTTTTCTTTTCTCCAATTCAAGTACAAAAGGGAGCGACAAATTAGGGTTTTCTGGGTCTGAGCATTAAATGCAAGAGTAATTTTCTTTCCATGATCTATTCGTGTATGTTGCAGTGGAGTTATTTCTCCATTCTTTGGTTCGTTATGGCTGCCAGTAGGAGTCATTCTAGAGAAGCTACTTCTGCAGATGAGGTTTGTAGAGTGTGCTGCTAATTCTATTGCATTTAATGCGATGGAATTAATCAGTTTGTTAGCTGGTGCTCAATTTGAGCAAAGAATCTCCCCCCAGGCAAGTAAATTTGCATATAAAAGGCAAATGTTGGTAAGTTTGGTAAGCACACCTCCCTTTCTCAGTTCTTCTTCTTTTTTATCATTCTCTGTGTTCAGAAAATTATTCTTCTGCTTGGTTGGTAGTATTAGATATGGCTAATCCAGTCTCTTTCAAAGATGTTATCTTAGAAAACCCTAACCCTAAAAATGTTATTTCTTCTGAAGATAACTCATCAAATCCCTGAAAACTCCTCAAAGTCCATTCCTAAATCTTCGGCTAGTGTCCTCCTGTAGTTGTTGCTGCTATCAATGATCCCCCCTCCTACCTTCCCTGAGTCAATCATTCTTGATGACCTCCCTCAGGTCAAGATTGACATGGAGGAACTATCTAGAACTTGTTTGTTTGCCAAAATGATATTTGCTCCTCTAGATGTCCGCATCATTAAGGCTAGAACAAAGGCTGATTGGAAGTTTATTAAGGGTGAGGTTGAGTATCTGGAAATGGGAAATAACTGGTTGTTGCTTCGTTTCTCTAATCCTCAAGACCTTGGCCTAGTTTGGTCTGAGCGCCCTTGGCACATTCAGGGTGATTTGCTCATTTTACAGCCCTAGAAGCCATTTTGTGACCCCTACCTTGAAGAAATCCAGTGAGTGGATTTATGGGTAAGAATTCCTCGCCTTCCCACTGAGCTCCTTAATTTAGATTCTATTGCAAATTTACTAGCTGCTAATGACATAGGGGCTTTAATCAAGTTGGATCAAAGCTCTTTACTCAATAATAAGATTAGATTTGCTAGGGCTTGTGTGAGGTTTAATATCTAAGGCCCCCTTTTAGAATTTGCTGAAATATATCATGTTGGTGATCTGGTTCATTGTTATGTTATCTGGTACGAGGATTTCCTCAGGATGTTCTTTTTGGTGGTGAAGTTGCTCACCTTATTGATGCTTGTCCCCTCTTGAATACCCCAAAAAAGGAAATTACTGTTCAATTGCTCAAAACCCTAAACAGAAAGATTTGTTTAAGTCCATGGCCAAGGCTGAGCATGCAAGAGTGGTTCATGCTTCTTCCAAATATGTTAAGAACATTTCTGCTAAGTCCCCTTTTAAACCTCATAAACTCCCTAATGATATGAATGTTGGTATCCTCCCAACCCCTCGTGGGAAAGGAATTGTTATCAAAGATGATTTGCTCTCTGGTAATAAGCATGTTGCAGGTGGTTTACCCCCCCTCCTATTCATTGGAAGGGAAAAGTCAAGCTGATTATAGCTAACCCATTTCTCTCAGACAACTCCTCTGATGATGAGGCTATAATTCTGGCTCCTCTTGTCCCCCTCCACCCAGTGGTTCCTTTTGGGCAGGAGATTGAAGCAGCGGGAGAGAGTCAGTCTCCCCTTTACTCTCCTTCTCCATTGCGAGTATTTTGTCCTTCTGAGCTCATGGATGCCTCCTTTATCATGGGTCCCCAAGAGCTTGCTGATCAGGGCCTCCTCCTCACTGCTGGTAAGAATGATGATACTACTTTTTTGTTAGACAATGCTGATTCTGGTAGCCTTGGGGACCTTGATTCCTATGCTGAACACTCTTTCCATTCTCTACATTCTGACAACTCCATTGTGAGGCATATTGAGCAATTGGGGATGGACCCCTCTCTCACTGTTGCTCTCTCCTCCCAGTCTGGTTCTGTTAGGCAGAGGGATGTTGACATGGAGAGTGATGATGCCTCTTCAGCCTTGAAGAGGAAGAGGAACTAAAGCTTTGCAAGCCCCCTGCTGAAATGATGTTGATTTATATCATTTAAATAAAAATGTCAATTGCATGTTGGAATATCCGAGGAACTAGTAGAAAATCTGCTTTGCCAGAGGTGAAGGACTTTTGCAAGAGTTGTAATATTAAAGTCATGAAGCTTTGTGAAGTTAAAGCTCAGTCTCCTCCCTCTGTTAATACTGCTCATCAGTTAGGTTTTCAGTATTTTGATCATATTCCAACTCTTGGCTTTGCGGGTGGGATTTGGCTCTTTTGGAAATCATGTAATATAAATCTATTTAGCTTGAATGTGATATATAAATCTAGTAGATTCATATCTTGCTCTATCTCTCTACTTGCTTTAAATTTTCAGTTTGTTGCTGTTTTCATTTATGCTCCAGCAAGACAAGAACAAAAATTTGAATTTTGGCAAGAGCTTATACCTTATGTTAATTCCCTAAGTATCCCTTTTATTATTATTGGAGATTTAAATGAAATTGTAAACTCTATTGACAAATTAGGTGGAGCAGCTTTTCATACTAGCAGAACTAATATCATGACTCAGCTCTTCTCCCAAGTCAGTTGTTTGGAAATTCTATTTACTGGTCTTAGATACACCTGGAGGAAAAAGAAATGTGGTGAAAATAACATTCTAGAACGGCTTGATAGAGTTGTTGCTAGCATTCATTGGCTAGCCCAGTTTCCTCAAGCAAGAATTCAGCATCATAACTTTACTACGTCTGATCATTGTTATATCTCCCTAGAATTTCTCAAACAATCTTGTTTTAAAGCCCCCCCCTTCGATTTGAAAAAATGTGGTGTTCATGTAAAGATTATGATAATCTTGTCAAGAAAACTTGGTGTAATAGATTTGTTGGGTCTCATATGTTTTGTTTAGTTAAAAAATGCAAGCTTTTAAAAGATAAATCTAAAGTATGGAACCAAACCCAGTTTGGGAATATATTTCGCCAATTAAGACTGCTTGATAAAAATTTAGCAACTATCCAATTGGAGCAAGTATCCAACCAGGCTAATGTAGTTTTAACATCAAAACAAGATCTTCTTTTAAAGAAAAGATACAAATTAAGTTCCTTTAGCCATGATTATTGGAAGCAAAAAAGTAAAACAAAGTACTTAAAAAATAGTGATGCTAATACTAGTTATTACCATGCTCATGCCTCCATAAGGAGAAACATAAACCAAATAAAAGAATTCACTTCTCAAGACAATTTTATCATCTCTTCCCGAGTAGACATTTCCAATACCATTACAAATGAGTTTAGATTAAGATTCGTATCTAACCCGGCTTGTCATTTTAATAAAGCAATGGATTTTGATCTTATCTCCCCTATCATTTCATTAGAAGATAATACTTTCTTAACGGCTGATGTTTCAAGAGAGGAAATTAAGATTGCTACTTTTGATTTAGCCTCCGATAAATCAACTGGCCCTGATGGATTTCCCCCTTATTTCTTCCAAAAATACTAGACCCTTGTAGGGAATTCAGTTATTCGTGTTGTTCAAGCCTTTTTTCATCCATGAAAGATTCTTCAGAAAATCCTACTTGTGCTAATCATTTCCGTCCTATTAGTCTTTGCTCTACGATTTATAAGATTATCTCTAAAGTGATTACTAGTAGACTAAAAATTGTAATGGGCCAAATTATTCACCCCTTACAAGGAGCTTTTGTTCCGGAGCGTCTAATTCAAGATAAAATTTTATTAGCCCATGAAGTTTTCCATTCTTTCCGGAAAAAATCAGGGTTGTCAGGATGGATTGCTATAAAGCTGGATATGGAAAAGGCCTATGACCGTCTTGAATGGCCTTTTATTTTAGTAATGCTTGAAAAGCTAGGGTTGAGCCCTAAAATGATAGAATGGATAAAAGTTTGTATCTCCACCCCTTCCTTTTCAGTCTTAGTGAATGGTATATCGGGCTCGTCTTTTCGCCCAACTCGTGGAATTCGCCAAGGTGATCCACTTTCCCCTATCTTTTTAATCTCTGTGCGAAATTGTTAGCCCGTCAACTTTCTTTTGCCAGTTTTGAAAGTGATAAATTAGTAGGAGTTTATGTGGACCGATCAGGTTTTCGAATTCCTTTCTTAACATTTGCAGATGATACTATGCTCTTTGCTAAAGCAAGTAATGCTAGTTGCAGTTTAATCCGTACTATTTTAGACAAATATTGTTCTATGTCGGGTCAGTTAGTTAACTACCATAAATCTTCCTTCCAAGTTTCTAATAATGTCACAGAACAAGAAAAAGTTTCTTTTGAAGAAATTTTGGGAATGGCTGAATCTCAAGATTTAGGGGATTATCTTGGATGTCCTATAATAGCCTCAAAAGTTACAAAAGAAACTTTTGGTAAAGTCTCTACTAAAGTTGATGCCCAATTGCCCAAGTGGAAGGCAAATTCTCTTTTTCAAGCAGGTAGGTCTATTCTAATTCAGTCTAACCTTGCTACTAAAGCTAATTACCAAATGCAAAGTTTTCTTCTCCCTAAAAGTATTTCAGATAATCTTGATAAAACATATAGAAATTTCTTTTGGCATAAAGATCCTCTTAATTCATCTGCAAATCTTATTGGTTGGGATAGAATTTGCAAACCCAAATGCTTTGGTGGTCTTGGGCTTAGGAAGGCAGAAGCTAATAATGTTGCTTTGCAAATGAAACTTATCTGGAAACTAATTAAAGATAACGATAACCTATGGGTTAAATTAGTTAAAAATAAGTATGTTCGCAATAACAATGTTTTAAGTCATAAGCCGTCTAATTTGGCTTCTTGGCAGTGGAAAAATCTTATGAAACTCCGCCCGACATTTAGTCAAGGGCTGAGATGGCAAATTGGGGATGGAAAATAAATTAGCTTCGGTTTGATAATTGGGCCTACCAATACCCGTTGAAAGATATCACTGACCCTCCTCCAATGACTATCAATTTTAAAGTTAGCGATTTTATAATCAATGGAAATAGTTGGAATAGGTCAATGTTAGTAAACCTTCTTCCTATTGAAATAGCATCCCATATTTCCTCTCTTTTTATCCCCCACCATCCGCAAGAGGATTCGCTTGTCTGGGGTCTCACTGTAGATGGTAAGTATTCGGTTAAGTTTGGTGCCCTGTTAGCCCAAGGTCTTTCTAGTGGAAGATTTGCAAAAGTAGACTATGGCTGGATTTGGAAACTTAAAGTCCCTCCAAAAGTTAAAATTTTTTTATGGAAAGCTTGTAATGATGGGCTCCCAACTAAGACAAGGCTTGAACGAAGTCATATTTTTCTTCCGCAAGAATGTGTGTTTTGTAATTTTCATGATGAGTCTGCTATGCACTTATGTTTCCTTTGCCCTTTTATATTGGATACTTTTTCATCATCTCCACCATAATTATGGTTGGCCTTTCTTTTTTAGTGATCTCCATAATAAGTGTCATGTTCAGTTTACTCCGAAAGACTTAGTTCTCTTTACTATTGGTTGGTGGTTTATTTGGTACTTTCGAAATAATCTCATTTTTAAGGATGAGTTTGTTTCTCATATTCAACCTGCTGCTATAATTTCCAAATTTGTTCAGATTTTGCTCAAGGAAGATGAAGATCTCATGGGGAGTAATTTCCAGGTTGTTCGGACTAATGGTGAGTCCAATTCCATGACTCGTTCGGGTTCAAATGTGATTTGGCATCCTCCCCCCCCCCCCAGGTTTTCTTAAGCTCAATTTTGATGGTTCTAAGATTGACAATGGTAGTGCAGCTTGTGGTTTTGTCATTAGAAATGAAAATAGCAATGTTCTCCTTGCGGGTGCCAAGGCTTTAGGCTTTTCGACTTCCATTTTGCAAGCTGAGGCTTGGGGTCTTCGTGAAGGAATTCGGGGTGCTAATTGGCGTTTGCCTCGACAGGAAAAAGCGCCATTAAAGCATATGTTTATACCTCAAGCTACTGAACAGACCCATGGAGTCCAACATGGTCAAACTAGTGGAGCAAAAAGTCAACGGGAATAACAAGTTGGGTCAAGATCTGCGATCCTTGGGGAGGATAATCCGGAATTAATCCCTGAAAACTCAGATTTAGGCTATAATTTAGGCCCAAAAGAGGGAGATCATGAGGTTAACCAAATGGAAACCGTGGCCTTGGGTGACTCTTCTCAACACCCGTTTACAGCTGAGAGTAATCCCGTTAATATAGGAAATGATATTCATGATCCAAAAAAGAAGAATCAAAATAAAAATATCTCTAAGGGAAGGCAGGAAAATAGGAAGGGAAGCAAAACAAATAAATCAAAAACTATCCTAAAAGAGACAACCAATACGCAACTCACGCAACTCCCTAAAATATCGCAAAATACTGATGTAGGCTTCGGAAAAGAAAACACAGTTACCCTAGGCCAATCAAGCAGTGAAGCCAGTGAGAAGATAACAACTATTAACCTTGACTCCATTACTCCCCTGCACATTGAATCATCTTCAATTAGCCTAAACAATGTCCAATCTCAATCCACACCCCATTTATCTGAATATACCCCCCGAGAAGATCCTTTGTGTGACCCACCCCTCGATGGAACCTTACTTGCAGATAGCAAGCCCCTTGACCCACAAGGTGGAGATGGAAATTCACTCATGGGAAGCATCGAACCCGGAGGAGCCCGAGTTAATAATAACTGTCAAACTGCCCAATGATATCAATGAAGCCCTGCGCTTCTTTAATGATGCATTCAAATCTAAATTTCCATCTCTGTCAATTTTTATGGATAGTACACAAAGACAAATAGCTAATTTTTCCCTAATCACATGTTTGGTATGGAACGTCCATGGTGTGGGGAGAAGAGAATTTATGACTGTGCTGCGTGAGGTTGTCCGAGTCAACAGGCCAATAGTTCTCGCTCTTGTTGAGACACATATGGGTGGTGACCATGCCCAAAAAGTTGCTTCAATTTTGGGGTATAATGGTCACACAAGGGAAGATGTCCAAGGTTTTAGTAGAGGCATATGGCTCTATTGGAGAAACGAACTAGTCACTGTGGGTTCAATTGCTCGAAGTAATCAATTCATCACTGTAGAAATTACAAGCTTGGGGGAGGAACCTTGGTACTTTTCAGCAATATATGCAAGCCCAGATCCAACGAAGAGAAGTGATTTATGGCAAGACCTATTTGATTTTGCTACAAGTCATAACAAACCATGGCTCCTCACAGGCGATTTCCAAGTTGTGCGGAGATAACTCGAAGGAGTAAAAGGTTTAATCACTGGGTGAAGGAGAACCAACTCATTAGAGTCGAATTCTCGGGACCCTCCCATACATGGTCTCGAGAAAATTCAAGCGATACTTGGCGGAGAGCAAGACTTGACTGCACCCTTTGCAATGCGGAATGGATCCTTAGTTTTGACAAAGCAAGAGTTAAACACTTACCCGCATTACAATTGGATCATTGTCCGTTATTAATCTCCTCGAATGGTTTTTCCTCTATTTCATCTTTGGCCAAACCATTCCGCTTTCAAGCGGCCTGGTTAACCCACGAATCATTCACTGAGTTCTTGCAATCAAAATGGAACGTGGACATGCCCCTGGTGCCTTTGTCAAATACCTTCTCGGAGGAACTTCAGAATTGGAATAAGGAGGTATTCCACGACATGTTCAGAGATAAACGCACACTCTTGGCTAGTATTAAAGGAATTTAATCTTCTTTGGCTCTAAACCGCAACACAAGTCTCATCAAATTGGAAAGCAAGTTGCGAAGGGAGTTGGATAATGTCCTCCAACAAAAGGAAATCCTATTGTACCAAAACGCTTGGGTTGATTGGATTCGTGATGGGGACCGAAATACCTCCTACTTTCACCTAAGTACCATCCTTCGCAGATGGAAAAAACCGAATTGTTGCGCTCAAAAAGTCTGAGAACCAGTGGATAAATGACCAACAACAAGTGCAAAGGTTAGTTGTTGATTATTTTTTTTTTTTTTTTAAATTTTAATTTTTAATTTTTTTTTTATTTAAATTTTTTTTTTTTTTTTTTTAAATATTTTTTTTTTTTTTATTTATTTTTTTTTAAAAAAATAATTATTTTTTTTTTATTAAAAAATTTTTTTTTAAAAATTATTTAAACATTAAATTTATTTTAATAAAAAAAGGGGGAGGTTATTAATTTTTTTTAAAACTTTTTTTTTTTGTTTTTTTTTTGATTAATTTTTTTTTTTTTTTTTTTTTTTTAATATTTTTTTTTTTTTTTTTGGTTTTTTAAAAAAAAAAAATATTTTGGGTGGTTTTTTTAAAAAATATTTTTTTAATATGGGTTTTAAAAAAAAAATCCAATTGATTATTTTGTTAATTTATTCAAAGATGATGGGATTGAAGGAGTATATAACATCCCCATAGGCGTGTGTCCCGAACTTTCGAATGAAGATTGGACCAGCCTTACGAGACCCTTCACCAAGGCGGACATAGACCTGGCCATAAATTCCATGGGATCCCTCAAAGCCCCCGGGCCCGACGGTTTTCAAGCCTAATTTTATCAGAAAAATTGGTCCTTGGTCGCACCTAATGTGTATTCTATGGCCCTTGATGTCTTGGATGGGAAGGGTTTGCCACCCTCGTTGAATGACACATTCCTATATACTGATACCCACTGTTGGCAAACCGAAAATTCCATCTCAATTTCGCCCAATAGGTTTGTGTAATGTGACTTACAAAATCATCACTAAGGCTAATGTAAACCGCATCAAACCTATAATGCCCAAATTCAATTCATGTACTCAAACAAGCTTTGTACCCGGAAGACAAATCACATATAATATAGTCATAGTCCAAGAGTTCCTACACACCATGAGAAGAAAGCAAAGTGGAAAACAATCCATGACAATAAAAATAGACTTCGAAAAGGCGTATGACCGTCTCAAATGGTCTTTTATACGTGACACGCTTGTTGAGATGAACATCCCTCTTCGGCTTATTGAAATTATTATGGACTGTGTTTCTACTTCTTGCTTGAGGGTGTTGTGGAATGGAGAAAAAATGAAGGTGTTTCATCCCTCTCGCGGGATTAGGCAGGAGACCCTTTGTCTCCGTACCTATTCATTTTGTGTATGGAAAGATTAAACCAAGTGATTGAGGAGGCAATTATTGGTGATAGATGGAAACCAATTCATGTGAGTCGTGGAGGGCCCAAGCTATCAAATTTGTTTTTCACCGATGATATTATCTTATTTGCTGAAGCATATGTGGAACAAGCCAATGTAATTCGGGAATGTCTAGATCGCTTTAGTGCGGCATCGGGTTAAAAGGTGAGTCTTCAGAAATCTATTGTTTACTTCTCGCATAACACGCCCCAACCAATGCAAAACGAAATCAGTGAACACTTGGGGATGGTGGTAACTCGAGGACCTTGGTATGTATTTGGGGATGCCTACTTTAACAAGTAGAGTGACTCGGGAAACATATGCGCATCTTTGTGAGAAAATCGACAGGAGGTTGAGTGGCTGGCAATCAAAATATCTTTCCTTGGCTGGCAAGATCACTCTTGCTAAATCCACGCTTTCTACAATTGCAACGTATTCAATGCAAACTTCGAAACTCCCTCGCACCACTTGTGATAATATTGATCAGCAACGAATGCATCTACTCTCTTGGGAAACATTACAGAAGCCACGAGGAAAAGAAGGGATTGGTATTAGATCAGCCAAGCAGGCTAACTCTACTTTTCTTACAAATCTGGGCTGGCGCGTATGGACGGAGCCAAATTCATTGTGGTCGAGAGTACTTTGACATAAATATTGCAAAGGTCGTTGTGACATAGATATGTTCTAGCCCACCTCTAGTATGTCTAATGTGTGGCGTGGGATTACAGAGAATGTAGAATGATTGAAGAAAGGATCAGCCACGACCATTGGGAATGGATGTCATACGCTTTTTTGGGATCACCTCTGGGCAACCGATGTTCCTCTTCGCAATTCGCTAATTATGGATGTTCCTCTTGAGTTGGATGGAGCCACTGTTGAGGAGATGTGGCTGGTTGGACATGGGTGGAAATGGGACACACATTCACTAATTATCTTCCAAGCCATGTTCTACAACTTATTGATGCGCACAAGTTAGTAGATGACCCGGAGGTGGGTGACTTTATTTATTAGTAGGGGACTAAATCAGGGGGTTTTTCAATGAAGTATGCGCTTAAACTCATGAGATATGAGGTTAGTAGTAACATTAACCCAAAGTGGGACAAAACTTAGAAGGCACTAGTGCAGCAACGCATTAGAACCTTCATATGGCTCGCCCTTCATGACCGAGCTTCTTTGCAATGCCAACCGTTTCAAAAGACATCTTACGGATAACCCCTGCTGCCAAAGATGCATTTTAAATGAAGATGAGACCCTCATTCATCTCCTACGTGACTGTCCAGTAGCTAGAATTGTATGGGAAAGTGTTGGGGGAGCTTCGAACTTTGATGTTTTTAACACAGGGACACTTGATGCTTGGATTTCCAACAACTTAGATGCGCATAGTAATAATTATCCAGATGAATGGCCCACTTGGTTTGCTACTACCATTTGGTGGAGATGGAGATGGCGTAACTTAGTAACTTTCAATCGAAGTGAAGATATACCTATTGACACATGTACCTTCATTTATGCCCAAGTTGAACAAGCCAAGCAAGCCTTCTCTAGCCTTGATCATTTTGCTGCTCACAACAATGCTCATCCAAGGATTAGACGTGAAGTGTACATCAGGTGAGTTGCACCACCTGAGGGATGGGTCACCCTAAACACATATGGGGCTGCTAGAGGACATCCAGGACCGATTGGTGGAGGGGGTGTTCTACGAGATCATCGAGGAGTTTTCATAAGAGGCTTTACGGCTAAATTTGGCTCATGTAATGGTTATAAAGCTGAACTCATGGCAGCTGCAATGGGCCTAGAAATGGCGGTTGTTATGAATATTCCCAAGCTCATTCTTCAGATGGACAACCAAGCGTTGTATTGAAGAAATCAAGAATGCAGATTTTGAAGGAGGAGAATGCTTCCATATTCTCAATGATTGTCGTAGACTCATTACTTCGTTTAATTATATTTTTCGTATTATTCATTGTTATAGAGAGGGGAATGTTGTGGTGGACAAGCTAGCCAACATGGGTGTTGAGCTAATTGAGAGGTGTGTTTTCTTTAAGACACCACCTCACGATGTAGCTCCACTTATCCGCGAGGACATGGTTGGTGTGGCTGTTCCAAGTCTAATTCCTTAAGTTTGTAAGTTATTCGTTTCAATAAATGGGAATGAGCCCTCCTTTTGCATCAAAAAAAAAAAAATTTCATGCCGATGTCATGTGCCAAGACTATGCTCAAATATCTTAGATGGAATTTGCATGACTTGCTAGTTATTAGTACCTTACTTTACCAAATATTTTTAATATAGTTTTATCTCTATAATTAAAAGTTTCAAGATTATTTCATGAACATTAATTATTTATGCCTTTTATATGGCTAAAGTTTTATATAAGAATTATTATTCTTTTAAAGGAGGATTATTTCCAAAGGATTTTTAGTAGAATTATGATATTTTATGATAGCAATTATAAAGGGGCAACGACTTGTTATTTATTAGCAAGAACGGTAGCTATTATATTTTTACCCATGTACTTTTTGTATAAGTCATGTGGACAAGTTAGTTTCCTCTCATAATAGACTCATTAAGGAATACTAAACTTTTAGGAAAGGTACTTAGGAAAGGAAATAAGTTTTATTAAAGTTATATACTTTATATTACGGTTTTTGCACCATATAACCTTGATAAAATTTTTTTGCACCATATAACCTTCCAGTTTTTAAAAACATACACCCTTCACTTTTTTAAAAACAGCATCCAGTTCCCTTAATGACTAACGGCGTTAACGTCCGTTAGTCATTAACCCCTAACCCCTCCCCCTCTAACCCTAATTAACTACCCTAAACCTTAACTCCCTTTATCCCTAACCCTAACCCCTAATCTAATACCCTAACCCTAACCCTAACCACCCACCCACCCACCCCCTCCCCCCACCCCACCCCACCCCTTCCCCCCCCCCACCACCCTGCGACCCTCCTTACATCAACCCCCTGAAGCCCTTCCTCCCCCCCTCCCCATGACCCCACCCCTGAAGCCCCCCCCACTCCCCATCCCTCTCCCCACATCCCCGTAGCCCCTATCCCCCTCTCCGCATCCCCACGACCGCCGTTCTCTCTCCTCGCCTCCTCCCCCCCTCTATCTCCCTCGCCTCCTCCCCCTTCCTCCTCTTCTCTCTCTCCTCGCCTCCTCCGCCTCCTCACCAATCGACACCACCTCACTTCGAATAAATGCGGGTTCGAAAACAAAGAACGGTGGGTTCGAAAACCGAGGAGAACGCGCGAGCTTAGAGCCGCGGGGGGGGGAGGGAGTTGCGAGGCGGGGGGGGGGAGGGGGGAAAGGGGTTGCGGGGATGCGGGGAGGGGGGCTTCGGAGGTGGGGCTGCGGGGAGCTTCGGGGATGGTGGAGGAGGGGGTGCGGGGGTGGGGGAAGGGGGCTGCGAGGGGTGGGGGAAGGGGTTGGGGGTGGGTGGAAGGGGAGGGGGTGGGTGGGTTAGGGTATTAGATTAGGGGTTAGGGTTAGGGTTAGGTTTAGGGTAGTTAATTAGGGTTAGAGGGGGATTAGGGGTTAATGACTAACGGAGTTAACGTCCGTTAGTCATTAAGGGTAAGTGGATGTATTTTTTTAAAAGTGGCGGGTATATGGTGAATTTCAAAAGTCGAAAGGGTATATGGTGCATTTTTTTTTCCAGGGATATATAGTGAAAAAACCGTTTATATTATATAAGTGTTACAAGTATCCAAGGAAGGTTTATGAAAATATTTTGAATGTTTAATAATGTGTTTAAATTTCCGCGTATACATGTACTCAGTATTTTTACTGACACGTTTTTATTTATTTTGTTTTATGGCTTTGTCCCTGTGATGACCCTATTTTGGCGAGCATAATTTACAGGTTGATTTGATGCATACTTCGCATGGGGGAGCTAGTGAGGAATAATACGTAGTTTAATAGTTGCTATTTTATTTCCTATTTTCCATTGTCATAGTTGAACAATAAAGTTATATATATTAATAAAGAGAAGTTATTTCTATTATTTCCGCGGCATTGTTAAATTAGTAGTTAGCAGTTAATATTTTAGCCTTTAACGTTATCACGTGGCGGTAATACTCTCAAATTTATCTAGGGTTTTATATTAAAATATATTCTTTAAAAAGAGAGAAATTTGGGGGTGTTACAGAAAACCAAACCAGAATTTCGGCAATAAATGCTCTCATGCCTAAAACTAAGAATTATTCATTGGAGAGGATTTAATTACATCCTAAATGTGTTTGTTCTAATAAAATTTAAGAAGATATCACAGTTAGGGTTTTTAATTTTGAAATTCCAAGGTAAATAAATGGATGAATAAAGATGAAGAACGTACCGATTGTAACTTCGAATCCTCTTATAGCCTCTTATTCCGATCTCCTTCCTATTCGCAGCGATGCTTCCTCTCTCTTCATCCGCCATTGAAGCTTAGAGGAGAAGGAGAAGGAGAGGGGGAGGGGAGGGGTGAGATTTGGTATCGAGAGATGGAGAGAAGACGGGGGGAAGAGTGAGATGCAGATAGATAGAAAAAGGGTTGTGGTATTACAATATAACGCGAACTGACTTTAACTGTTGGTTTTTTGCTCAACGAACGTTCCAGATTTATTCCCACTTCTCATATAAAACACCATTCTCATATCAACTCAATTTTCTCTCTCTCTCTCTCTCTCTCTCTCTCTCTCTCTCTCTCTATATATATATATATATATATATATATATATATATATATATATATATATATATATATATATATATATATATATATATATATATATATATAAGCCGTTTTAGTAGCTTTGACGCGTTGCAGTTTCCCCCATTCACATTATTCCAATGGTTGTTGCATTAATTACTCGCCTAATGCAACGTTTGTACGGTTGTAGTCTAACGTTGCATTAGACCTCTTTTGTTGTTGCATTAAGGCTAATGCAAGGCCAGTTGATGCAATGCTCCACAACCGTTGCAATAGGTCTAACGCAACATTTATTAGGCCCTATTGCAACGAATTTGGGCGTTGTATTTGCTCTTAAATGTAGTAGTGTGTGATAAAGACCCAAATTACCGATGAACTCTAAATATAGTAATAATAATAGTAACAACAATGACGACGACGACGTCGAAACAACAACAACCACAACCACAACAATAACCACCACAATGATAATAATAATTAAAATAACAACCACCACCACTTATAGAAGAGTGATTACAACATTAAATTATCACTCGTACGTTGGTTCAACATTTGTCCCACCTGAATTAGATAGATGGATCAACCTATTCGCTTACCTGATGCATAGTGTGGGGATAACATGGAACATCTTTCTGCAAATAGGAACATGCACCCAAGTGCGTGTAGAGGATGGTGCACCCTTTGCTAAACGATTTAGTTTTAATATTTTAAGAGTCCATGATTAATTATGAGATCATCAGGTTGAACTCCCACAACTATTCCAGGCATTGTTTGAGTAATTGAACCAAGGTTCCATATTCCTCACCAAATTTTCACCTCCGTTCGTCTGAAATAATTCAAAATTCTTGATACTTTACCATTCTGAATCCTACGGTCTAATAATTGCAGAAAAGTAGTTTAATTATTTGTGCCAAATCGTTGTTATCAATTAAAGCGACAAAAATTATTGGCTATAGTGTACCCTACATTGTCGAGTAGTTGTAGCTGTATTACCTGATTTGTATGGTAGAGAGGAGAATGTAGCTGTAAATCACCTTTTGACAATCGTTATGAAGCAGATTCTCGATTTAAAAAAATCCCTTGTCTAATGTATCGAATAAAAACTAGAAATTAATTTGATAAAGTAGTCATTGCCCTAAGCCACAGGTCTATGCAAGTGTACCCTACATTACGTAGTAGTTGTTGTATCACCTGATATTTTGTGTAGATGTGATAGTCCTAAATCACGTTTTTGGCAAATCTTTATCATGGATTTTATCAACATGTGGATCAGATCAAATTAAATCTTGCAATTAATTTCGTATAGTAGCCATTGGCCATAGGCCATAAGCCCAAGGTCGATGCACAAGTGTACCCTACTCTATGAAGTAATAGGTGTACAGGAGTATTACCTTATTCAATGTGGACGTGTTTATGTGGGCAAGTCGGTAGTCTTGAATTTGAATTGAAGTTAACCTAATTAGTTGGCGACCTTCCGCCTTCATTTCATCCTTCGGTTCAATTCTTACGCCTATAAAGTGGGGTAAGCAAATTCCCTCCACTGGCAAGTAGTGGTGTCAAAATAAGTTATCGAACAGGTTATGGGTATACCCACGACAAACCAGATCAGACCCGGACAGGTCAAGATTCTGCCAGTCAGTGTCCTGTATCGTGATTGGTCAGATTTTTTTTATCTGGGTCGATCACATTTGAATCATCGAATTGTCGGGTGCCGGACAGGTCTTGATCGTCCCATTGACAAGTCGATCCATTCCCGAGTTCGAGCCCGTGGACATTTTTTATCCGGGTTTGCACAAGTCGTATTTGGGTTTCATGTACACTTGGGTCGAGTCATGTTTGCTCGGGTTGAATCGCTTATGACCTTACTTCGATCATTGTGAATCATCGGGTCCATTCACTATTGAACGTCAATTCGGCTTTGGTTAAACTCCGGATCTGGTCATTTTATATCATGTTGTTAACTTCTTTATCAATTAATTATCACTTATCGAATAGTTTCAAGATCGAGTTATTATACATTAACTATTATAGAGGTATAATCAATTTTGATTTTGTAATGGATTTTGTAAACGAATCATATTATTAAAAGTATTACGATCGACATATATATACATACGTGTGTGTGCGAGAAATATATAGATAATAACGAAAAAGTAATAAAAATACTATATATATTGATAACGAAAAAGTTATAAAAATTCTCTTAGTCAACTATGTAACGTTTAGTGTATTCTCTTAGTTAACTGCGTAAAACCACTCTAATATGTAAATGTGTAGAACAACTCTTGATATGTTCTAATATTATAACCAACAACAATTTAGATATGTTCTACTATTATAACCAACGATAATAATATTCTAAATCCTAATTACCAACGATATTTTCTAAACCAAAAACATCTAATTGAATTGAAACAAGTTGTTATTATTAGATAAGATCAATGAATGTATCAATGTAAGTCGATAAGCTAATTCAAGATAACAATACTCCATTTAAGTTCATCATCTTTATGATGACAATATAACAAGTTGTCACTGTCAACTCAATGAAGTTCATATAAGTTATATCGTTACACTATGAGTTCACTTATATATATAATAATCAAACTATTACATAATTGAGTGATAGTTGTATACATAACACTATAAGAAGTCTAGCTTAAGAAGTAAATAACCATAGAGTTGTAGAACCACATGAGACATTGAATCTAATTACTTCAGTAACATAATTTGTTATAACATATAGGGAGGTTTGTTAAATTACTATTTTTTTTTTGCATATTATATTAACAAGATCATAATCGACTAAATCTTATTGCTTATTAGCAAGATCTTAATACGAAGTAAAATTTCGTATACTATAAGGTTTGTTATAACTTATATAAGTTCACTAATTAAACGAATATATGCAAAAATTTGAATATATTTTTGAAAACAATTTAAACAACGACAATAATAATTAATGTAAAATTGATAGATTAAAGTGTAATCTCTTCATCTATCCCGTTAATTATATATTGTTAGATATGTCAAATCCAACAAATAAGATATCATTTCATTCCATTTGTCGATTAAAACAAACATATGGCTTAAACCTTAGTCATACAATCACACGTCAATATAAGTATATTCTTATAATATAGTTCACGTAAATGACTATAATTAAAACATTAATTGAGTAAGTAATAGTTGTATAAGTAATATTCCAAGAAGTATAGTTGATTAGTTTTGACCATAAAGCAATATAACTAGTATACCTATTTATATGATTGGTTTATTTGTTTAATTATATTTATATTTGTTATTCCCTAATTAATTTATCGATAAATGAGATAATGAGATATTAGACACGAGCAAATATTGGTAAAATAAATGATGTAAATTATGAAAATTTTAATTACTACTATAATTATAAACGTCACTAATTTTTTCAAGAAGATTTGTCTT